>JANHFS010010214.1:4027-14589 GCA_032467975.1 Trimeresurus albolabris | reverse complement strand
CGTCCTACTGGGTGAGGCAAGGCAAGGCAAGGCAGGGCGGGGGTGCCATTGTCACAGGGAAAGGTGAGGCAGGGGTGGGGCAGCTGCTGCCTGACACCATCGGCCCCTGCACATATAGGACAGAGAGTGCATGGGTGCTGGGATGCATCTGGCCATATGGGACCTCAGTCAGTTAGCGGGTGGCTGGTCGAAGAGGGACGGTTGCCATCTCCGGGGCATGGCGCACGTGCCCACAGAGAGGGCTCTGAGTGCCGCCACTGGCACGCGTGCCATAGGTTCGCCACCACTGCACTAAACTGTTTGATCATATGTCTCTGCTGGCCTAACTTGCAGAAAGCAAGATGGGAATTTTTGTGGCAATGAAGAGATCAGGCTGTCCACCTGGATAAAGAGTGAGCTCAAGTATGATTTTGTTTGCAATGCTTCTTTAGCTGTAGCAGAGACTGCTAAACTTTCTCTGGAATGGAATTAGGGATGGCACAGCTTTTCAAGAGAGCTTTTCAGGATGATATTTTTTTTTCCAGGGTCAATATATATATTCTTCTTGCAATATTCTTTAAGATCAAACTAAAAAGCAATGACATTATGGGGGGAAACCCATTGTATCACTTGTGCTGCTGGAGATATCACAATTGACATCCACTTGTGGAAAATATCCGTGTGTGGTAAGGAACAGAGGAAAAAACAACAACTTAGGAGCGGTTGCCAAGGAAAATAAAATTTGTTCTTTTCCTGACATATTTCTTCCTGATTAACTAGTTCTTAATACTCACAGTGGGAAAACGTAATGCGGTCTTATTAGGGTCTACAAATGCTTTTCTTCCTTTGCTTTCCAACCAAAACTCTTCAGCAGATTTTGAAATTTCATGTCGATTTGAGTCTGAACATTAACCATCTGCAGGATTCTCCAGCGAAGAAATAAATACACTACAATATAGCTCAACATGAGAGCCAAACCCAGAGCAGGCGTGGTTTGCTTTAAAAAACAAATCAATTAGAAATGAATTGCAGCTGCATTCACATCCTTATGGGATGTGTCAGAACACTGAAAAACAGATACCCAAATTGTTTGCAAAACTTTTAAAGTTAGAGATATGGTAAAATCAATGTATTGCATGAAAAAATAAGTATTATATTGTGAGACTAGGCTGAAGCTGCCACATAAGCAGGGTGAACAATGACCAGAAATCTTGTCTAAAAGATCCCTTAAGGAAGGTAGTTAAGAATAAACCAAGTCAGTAAGGAAAAAATGCAACCTGAACATGATAAAAGAAGTTGGCCCTGAGCACATGGAAACCTCCCCTCCCCCCAAGTCCCACCAACAGCTGTCCGATTTGTAAATTAACAAGACGAGTCTTTTGAATCAATAAAGCAAGGACTTTGGGGGGGGGTAAAAGGATCCTAAAGCCTGCCCACTCTTAGTGTCAGTTTTTTTGGATCCAGATTTGGTGGCTTCCATTCCTCTACCTTTGCCAGGCAGCCTAGCTGAGAAGTCTCCTGAAATACTCTTCTGGTACGTTGGGGGTATAAAAACCCTTGTGGAATTTGGTCTGGGAGAAAGATGAAGAGTAGTGCTATAACTTCAAGCGAAGATGCTTCAGTAAAAGGAAGGAAGGAAGGTAACAGTCTGGATCCAGTCAATTGCCTGAAAAAGGGGTTCTTTTTTCTGGTCCTGTCCTTTTATCTGGTGAAGGCAAAATGAATCTGAATGGGATTGTAATGGGTAGAGTATGAATTGGTGCTGGGCTGAAGCATTGAGCAGTCAGGGAGTCCTCTCTTACTGACCATTCATTCACAATTACAACAGTGCTGAAAAATAACTTTACAACCAATGTATGACTTTCACACCTTTCCTCAGTCATGTGATTGCCAGTACAGTCAGTTATACTTTGTTCTGTGTCAGATCTGAGGGGGGGTTCCCACCCTTGCAGAGCAGAGAGATTGGAGAGGAAGGGATTGCAAGGGGAGTAAGCCATGAGTTTTTCTACTCATTGAGAACAATGCAATCAAGAAGCACCAGGAAATAATCAGGCAAAGGAAAGATTGTCTAGAGAAATCATTTGCTTTCCCCCCCCTTCCCTCTCAGAACAGAGAGATTGGGAAGGAAGAAGAGAGGACTGTAAATTGTTTGCATAGCATGCCAGCCTCTCTCAGCCCCAGGCTGTGGCCTGATCCCATTATTTTTGATGTATACAAGACAATAAGCAGGGACTTGAGCATTCCAAAGAGCAGGGAAGTGGTTAGAAAGCAAACAAAAGGCAAAGATGTGAAACTGAGTAGACATGTCTTTTTCCAGTCAGAAAGGACATTTACAGTCATGTGATTTCCCACATAGCAACTGCTTTGCTTATCTGCAAAGTCACTGATCCAGTTAAAGTCATTCAGCAAGGACTATTTGTAGTGTTTTAAAAAGCTCCATCCACTTCTTGTCTACAAGAGAGATGGTAAAATCCTGCCAGATGTGATTGCAAATTAATTTGGACTTCTGCATTTTATGAGGAAGATTGGAAAAGAAGCTCTGTTACTGAAAAGTAATAATTGTTGTTCTTAAAGAAAATTTTAATAATTGTTGTTCTTAAAGAAAATTTTAAAAAAACCTTATTTATATTTCTAACGCAGGTATCTGGGAATTTTTTTTCTTATTTTATAATTGTATTCATTTATAACATAAAATATGAAAATACAAACGCAAATAGCAAGGGACAACAAAAGGGAAAGGAGGAAAAGGGAAGTGTGAAGAAGGGGGAGGAAAAGAAACAAAAGGTGTTGATTTCTGACTCCCTCTGTTGCAGTAAAATAAGACATTAAGATCGAATCTCAATTTTTTACATTTCTATAGTAGTATGAACTAGTCATTTCTATATCAACAAATCAGTCTAATTAGTAAAACCCAAAATCATAGTATCATTTTTTTTCAAAGTCCAGAACCGGTTTCCAAATAGAAACAAAAGTACTTATATTCTTTTCTTTTATCAGCACAGTCAATTTGGCCATCTCTGCTAATTCCATCAGCTTTTATAACCATTCATCCATGGTGGGAATTGAAGCATCCTTCCATTTTTGTGCATAGAGCAGTCTTGCTGCTGTCACCATATATAAAATCAGAGTTCCAATTTTTTTCCAAGTTTTTTTTTTCATTAGACTCAGAAGGAAAGTTTTCGGTTTAATCTTTATATTCACTTTAAGAATTTTCTGCATTAATGTATGAATCCTAATCCAATATTTCTTTGCTTTATCACATATCCAGGAATTTATGAGTCAAAGAAAAAAGCACTAGAATTTTCACTACAAACACAACTGCATCCGTTAAAGAAAATGTGTATAAGAGCTACAGTTGTTATAAAAAACTGTTAACATAAACAGATGCCAATTTCTTCAGGTGCTCTTTAAAATAATAATCAAATCCACAAAAAAAAGAAGAAAACACATATTGGAATATCTTGCTACTAATGCAGACAATTAAAGGGATGGGATTTTTATTGATTTGCAATCCCTGTTTACAAAATAATAATAAACGACAGTAAGAAAGCAAGAATTGCTTTGTGAAGTGACGGCATGGTCTATTTTGCATCAGCAATTTTGAATTTAAATCAAAATAATAAAGTGATTTAAAGCTTAGAGCTTGTTGGCTTTAAAACACAATTCACTTCTGAAATGTAATCATTATACCACTTTTACACTACAGCCTATTACTTCACATTTTCCTCCTCTTTTAATTAACAATAGGGATTTACTTTAGGTACAGTTTTCCTTTAATTTAATCCTCAATTTAGCAGCCACTTACAGTATACAATAGCAGAAGCTTCCCAATTACATAGGTGACAAATTGTTTCATTAAGCTGTCATTTGTAAATTCACCATCTTAACATAACTAGACTTATGAATGGGGAAAGTATCTCTATGTTTTTAAGCAGCACCTCTTGGCATAATCCTTGAGTTACGTTTACATTTGTTTTAGAAAGAGAAACTACAGCATTTTATTAAAACTATTGGAAAGATAAAGTTTGCATTAGGGAATGCCCGACAGCCGATGGCTAAGTCAAGCTAATCCTCCAAACAAGCTAATCCTTAACTCTGAAGAAAAGGTGCCTCCGATAATTAGCCATATTGATTTCAGTACTTTATAAAGCAAAAGACCTCTACTTAAAATGTACAAGTCCAGATGTTTTTTGAATCAATCACATATAGCCCTGTCCTAGATAATTTTCTCCATACTCTTCATGTGTTTTAATTAAGATTTAGCTGTTGGCTTTAGCATTTTGATTGACTCATTTCCATTCCTGTTTTTTTTAAAGGCAATGCATTTACAAAATGACTTAAGAACAAGAAGGGGAGAAATAATTTTTGAAAACAGCACATTCAAAAAAATAAAATTATCATATCCTAGAATAAATTCAAGTAGTCCTCGACTTAGACCACAACTGGGACCAGGATTTCCATTCCTAAGCAATATGGTTGTTAAATGAGTCACACATGATTTAATGACTTTTTTTGCCACTCCTGTAAAGCAAATCACTGCAGTTGTTGAGTGAATTGTGAGTTGTTAAATGAATTCAGCCTTCCCCATTGACTTTGCTTGTCGGAAGCTGATTGGGAAGGTCACAAATGGGAATCACATGACCCCAGAATGCTGCAACCATCATAAATATATGCTGCTTGCCAAGCCCAAAATTATGATCATGTAGCTATGGGGATGCTACGATGTTCGTGAGTGTGAGGACCAGTTGTAAGACACTCTTTTCAGTACTGTTGTAACTTCAAAAAGTTGCTAAATGAATGGTTGTAAGTCGAGGACTACCTGTACAATACCTTGAGAAGATACCATGCTGATTACTAGCTCAGTTAAAGCCAAGACTGAAATGGTAAATTGTCAAAACTCATAAAAGCAACCATGCTGATGAGGCAAGATCAGAGTTCAATAAGAAGAACTTGCTGACTTTCAAGATATCACCAAGGAGGCCCTACAGCATCTTCATGCCTACTTATCATAAGGGATGCAGTCAAGAGGAGATCAGTAGAAATATTCCTAGCATAAATGAGACTTTATTTTATTATAAAGTTATTAAGGTGGTCAACTTGACACAAAAACAGAATTCAAAACCTGTTGATGGATGCTATAACAATGTCTCTGTTCTAGCTATAGCTGTCTCTGGGATGGTGTGTTTTTCACAAACAGAATCATCACAGCGTATGACTCTAAGTAATCTAGAGAAGAATTAACCACTAATTTAGCTTGAATTTGTAGCACACTTGACAAAAGGTTATCATCAAGTTCCTGCAAGCTTTGTGCGCTTATTACACCTCTAAATTAAATGTGTTAAAACCAGTGGTGGGATTCAGCCAGTTCGCACCACTTCGGCAGAACCAGTAGCTAATTTTTTGTTGCCCAGGCTCAGAACGGACTTCCGGAAGCGGCATCCACACAGAGAACCGGTTGTTCACATATTTGAATCCCACCACTGGTTAAAACTGAAATAAGCACAGATATAATTGAAAAAAGAATACTGCATCTTGTGGTACAAGATCTCTGTATGTTCATATAGGAGCTCATTCTCATGAATTTGGATAACAATAATAATTTAATAATTAATAAAATACATTAATGCAAGTAAATTGCACAAACTGATTATAAACAATGACATAACACAGATGCCAAAATGAGCATCTATAAAAATTATCAGGTGCCAGTAACAAAAAATTGGTGGGAACATACAATTGAAAAAATAGTTCAAAATGAGCAGGTTAAAGGATTTTCAAATACAATTTAATAAACTTTTGGCTCATAATCCATCAGATTTAACTGTAGTTGAAAAGAAGAAAGTATGGGTAAATGATGTGGCAGTATCAGAAATAATAGAGAAGACAAAGATTTGGAGAAGAACACGAAGTATGAAGATCTAAAAATTGGTTAAAAGATTATGGCATAAACGAGCAATGGTTATTGGCACACTGGGTGACATAACAAAAAATCTTGGATGGCACTTTAAAAATTTACATATTGACCAAATTTCCATCTAATAATTACAAAAGGCCACACTGTTTAGATCCACACCTATACTATGCCAATATATTATGACATCCTATGTTCTTGGGAAGAATTCAATACATATAAAGGTCAACGCTAGCTGTGATTTCACAGTTTTGTGTATAATGATTAATAATACCACTAATGTCACTAGATGTCCCTAGTGCTATACAGCTCCAAAAGCAAAAGGATTTTTCAAAGTATCTGTGGACAGAAATGTAGTGCTTACCCTTAAACCAAAGTGGGGGTTTTTTAGGGCAAGGATTCTTGTTGCAGAATCTTAGGAAAATATATATTTGTTTTAATGAACTACAAGTAGATACTACACTCATACTCTTTTATGGTCTGTAGCACATTTTTGCCTATGAATCTGAAGTGCTGTGTAATCCTAGAATTAAAATGGCATTTTGAGGTTGCCGGGGATGACACACTCAAGAGAGACATCACATAACAATCTTTAAAAAAAGAATAATGGAAAAGTCAATATAAGTAATAAAAAGCACTGAAAAAATAACAATGTTCAGAAAGGTATCAGAAGAGATATCCCAGGATATTTGCACACATAATACAAAATAAATCAGATTAGCCCACACATATCCACATACACACAGATTTATAAATCCATCCAATAAATTCAGAATCTAGTTAATAAATATTAAAACAAAGACAACCAACACAATACAATCCAAGCAATGCTGTGGAATAGGACCAATTAAATGTACTACATCTATAATACATTTAAAACAAATGATAAAAGGTAGCTTAGAAGGATTTTAGATATATAGTGTGTTCTGGTGTAAGTTTAATGAGCGTAGCTGTCTCAGACACTTCTTCCCATTTATAAATTTCGATTGAGACTGTGACTAGCAAAGTCTTAAAAGATTGACCCAAATAACTTATCAGAGAACCAAGCTAAGAACCAAGCTAATAATTAGGAACAATATCTAAGAATAAAACCCTAATAATCAGTATTTTTATTTTATTTTATGATTATTAATATTATTCAGGGGGCGCGATGGCTCAGTGATTAAAGATGCTGAGCTTGTCAGCTGGAAAGCTCCCAGTCTGGGTTTGAGACACAAGTGACAGGGTGAACTCGTTACTTGTCCCACCTCCTGCCCACCTAGTAGTTTGATAGTATGCAGATGCTAGTAGATTAACGCGTACTATTCAGATTAATATGTACCACTTGTGTCTTTGGTGTTCAGTCATGCTGGCCACATGAGCACGGGGAATGTCTTTGGACAATGCTACCTCCCTCAGCCAAGAAATGATATGAGCACCGTGCCCTAGAGTCAGACCCAATTGGTCAGAAAATCTTTAGCTTTATATTTAATCAGTATCCATTAATACATTTTAAATACTTGTATGCCATTCCCTGGAACAGCGCTGTAAACACTAGTGCCAATTTAATAGAACCATTACAATCCTGGGCATCAGCTCTAAATGAGAATTTTGAAATTCGAGATGGGTTATTGAACACTGCAACATTCCTGAAACGTTTTTAATGTGACCCATTTCCACTTCAAAACATGTTTGAAAGTCCCTTTCCCCCCCCATACTCTGTTAAGCTTTTTATCTCAATTAGTGTCTCCAAATGAAACAAATGTTCCATTATTCTGCAATATGAGAAGGGGAAAGGTTCGTAATTCAGAATTGCGGAGTTAATTCTGCAGGGCACCCACAGAATCTACCATCAATGGCTCAGGTTTTTCTAGCACTCCGTTTGTTGCAGAGTGTTTTCGCCCGTGAAAAATGTGCAAGTGAAATATTGACTGTTAAGCTCATGATGCTGGAGGATACGGAGGTGACATATGAGCTCTGAGTTTTCTGCAGAAGATGAAAAGCTATGCTGCATGTGCATTGCCAGAAGGCTTAAAAAGGGAAAGGGGAAAAAAAAAAACCTTCAACAAATTGAAAATAAAAACAACACTTTTGGTTCCATTGTTAAATTTCTCTTAGCTAAAGAAGATCCGGTGTGCTTGATCTAATGTTCTCAATAGGGTGGTTTTTTTTCCTATATAGAAAGAAAATATATTTACAGGAAGATAGTTAATGAGATAATTTGTGAGCAACAAATTTGCTTGAAATAAAATACAATAGAGAGGTATAAGGTTGGAGAAAAACTTGACATTCTTCTGCAATACAGCGTTTCAGGCAAGTCATTCTTAGATGGGTCTCTACCCAAAAACCCCCACAAAAACACATATTAAAGGCATCTTCCTTCATTAACCACAGTGTCTAACGATTGAGAAAATTCTTGTTTCTTTCCATGCTGGAAAGGGGAGAAATATATTGAAAAGGAGATGATTAACGAAAGAGTCTTTGTTGCGAATCCCAAACTGAAAGCAGTTCTTTATTCACGGTGATGGACATTTTGATCTGATGGTTTCAAAGCCATAAGCTGTGCCACTTTCAATGTTGGTGGCATTCAGTCAGTTAAGGTAATGAAGAATGTGACTGTAAAATAATAATAACAATAACAGTAACGGAGGAGGAGGAGGGGGGGAAGGGAAAATTTGGAGACTGGACATTTTTCTTCATTGAGATTACAGGTGCAAAGGTTTAATACATTAATAGTCAATCCTGACAGCATGTCCTCTGCTAATAGCACAAAGCTCGTGATGGTTTGGCCATATTAAGCATTTAGCAGCAGGCTTCTGCGTAGGACTTTTCTGAATCTAAAATGAGATTTTCCAAAGTTCTGCCCTTGCACTGTCAGTATTCCCCAGATGCACAAAGTTAATTGTACACTGTAGTCATAAACAGTTTGGCTTCCCCCCCCTCTGTAATAATGTTAATGATCTAACAGTAGCTGAAACTTTTGTCAATGGCTGTGAATGGTGTGATTACCTTCTCCATTGGGCTCAGTTATCTACTTTTTGTTTTGTTTTATTCTTGAATATTTTATGTGATTGTTGTACACCGTTCAGGAGTACAAACTTCTTTTGTTCGTAGGTGTGCATTTCTGGAGGAGCCATTTGTGTATTTATGACCCTTTCCTCTCAAATGCACCAACAACAATGTGGAACAGGATATAAATGGTAGTGGAGATAATTTCCTTTAGTAGGACTTGGCCACATGGTTCCCAATGCTGCTGCTTCTGTTTGAAAGAGATACTCCAGGTCCTATCTAGCCTGTAATTATCTCCCGTTGTTGTATAGAATATATCCATTTCTCTGTTACTGGGATGAGCAATTTGAAATCTCAGACTTATATGGACTCTTAGCTCTCAGCCTCTGACCACTCATGCTGAAAATCAGCACCATAATTTTCTGCAATGCAGAGGCAGGAAGTACTATGGAAATTGTTGAGTACTGTACACACTTGTGAATACAGGTAGTTCTCTTCTTACAACCGGTCACTTAGTGACTGTTCCAAAGTTACAACGGCACTGGAAAAATGACTGATCATCGTTTTTCACACATACGATCGTTGCAGCATCTCCATGGTCATGTGATCAGAATTCAGGCGCTCGGCAACTGGCATGTATTTGTGACAGCTGCAATGTCCCATAGTCATGTGATCACCATTTGTAACCTTCCCAGCCGTTTTCTGATAAGAAAAGCCAATGGGGGAAGCCAGGTTCACTTAACAATGACAATGGTTCAGTTAACAGTTGTGGCAAAAAAGTCATAAAATGGGGGTGCAACTCATTTAACAACTGCCTTGCTTTGCAACATAATTACTGGGCTCAGTTGTGATCATAAGTCAAGGACTACCTACAAATTAAGAATTTTAGGTGTCAAAATTTTATTCCGCTTATCCACAGATAAGCTTATATATGAGTGTGTACAACATACAGTACATTGATACTGATCCGTTATGTATCATTGCCCTCCCTATTCTGGTTCTTGGTCTCCCAAAATGTTACATCTCCCAAGTCACCAGAATGTTACATTTTAATCTAGATAGCCCAAGTACTATTAGATCCTCCTGTTAACCAGGGAAGAAACACTTTCCCCTTTTGGTAGAAGAAAATATTTCAGGATATGATGATAGAACAGATTTTCCCAATCTGAAGCCTACAGAAATGTTGAAATATATCTCTTAGAATTGCTGTAGGCATTCGTACATCACATTGGAGGAGGTAGGCTTAGAATTTGCTTTTTTTCTTCTTGAAAATGAATTGAGTTTTTCTGTACCTGCAGGCACTGTTACCATAGTATTTGAAAATGCAAAGTACATTTGCTTCTTCAACCCACAACAGATGGCAGCACAATAGATTTGGGATCAAGAGACATACTTGGAGAGTCAGAGGTTGAGGTTTCTAAATGACAGGGAATCTCAAATATGACAAAAAGTAAATGAGGTTGGTAAAAATCTGGGTGAACTTCTGTTGGACTATTTTATCTAAGAAACGTGCTTTATAGAGTTTTCTCACAAAAATGGATTGATTGATGCTATATTGCAACCTTTCTCCAAAGGAAGAAGTCATTAAAGAGACCACATAAGCAGTATTCCAGTATCTCAGGGGCTGCCACAAAGAAGAGGGAGTCAAGCTATTTTCCAAGGCGCCTGAAGGCAGGACAAGAAG
>JANHFS010010212.1:0-11336 GCA_032467975.1 Trimeresurus albolabris | reverse complement strand
GGTTTGGGTGGGGGCGTGGCCAGGGGAGGGAGGTGAGTTCCACCACCTTTTCTCTGAGAAAAAAAGCCCTGCATATAAGTAACATATATAACTATTAATCACTGTCCATTTTGAATACATAACGGAAGGAGGAAGCTTTAGAGTTCACAAGTTAATACTGTATAGCTCAAAACTGTGACTGAATCTGGATGTTTTGCTTCGGATAACATGGAGCCTCCTCCCAGAAGGTTACAAGAAAAAGGCTTTATCCTGTTACCCAGAAGTTAACAAGGCTTGTTAGTGTGTATTGGAGAAAAGATCTTCTACTGAAAGTTAATGGACCTTCAATCATGTTGCTGAATATATACTGTCAGTAATTATTTCCATAACTCACTTTAGTACAATCTTTATTTTTGTCCCATAATAACTTTATGAGCTGGTCAATATTCTTTCCTTTTACAAGCAGACTGTAGCTTTTACTTAAGAGGTTCAGTATCTTGTCAGGAAGGCCTAACTGATACAGAAATTAAAGCCAGATCTTGAAGATTACAGTAAAGTGCAATTTGATATTAACTATTTTTTAATCTTAAACATTTATTTGACTTTTATTTTAATTCATTAAATGTGTTTAATATAATACAGGATCAAAAGCTATTGGAAAACTTAACATGTCTTATTAATTGCTTCAGCCTAACCTAATACAAGGCAAAAAGATAAAACATGGGTCTTAATGGTCTGGAAGGTCTAGTGTCCAACCCTGCTTTCTGCACACCTTAGTTGTTTCCAACCTCTCATTTTGATTAAAGATCTGACAATAAAATATTGATAAGAAATTAACCTTGAGCCCTTGTTGCTTCAGGGTCAATAGACCAAGAACCAAATACACGCCTGCAATTGGAGATCTTGAAGTGCCATTGACATATAAGGCCAAGGAACCAAGTTCTGGGGGCAGGAGTCCAGGTCATAAATGACACTCTGCTCTGATGTCTATGCAAAGTCTTGAATACCTCAATCACTTATTTTCACATGATCTGTCATTATTTTGTATTTCTGTCTGTGCAAACACAGGATGTGTTCCATACATAATTATACCATACATACAACTGGTGGGTTGACATAATTGATCTTGGCTTTAAAAGCTATGTTTTAAGATATAACAACAGTATAATATACTCACATTTTTTTTGTTCTGTTCTTGTTGATTCTAGTTCTTGTTTTTTTTTGCTAATTTTGAAACAACATCCCAAATCATGTTGAGCCAGTTCCACTTTATATTTCAGTTGGGTACAATAGTTTACTATTCTTCTCAGCCATAGTTAGTCCAATGTACTTAGTAGTCTTGTCAATTGCTAGTAGACAACAAGTAAAAAAAAAATGACAATTTCTCTGTCACTTTGGACTGCTGTATATTTTTTAGTTTGATTAGATCCTGCTTGAACTTTCCTAAATATTTCATGAGCTACAGAAGGCTGAAATGTTTTCAATGTAACAATACAAAATAGACCTATGTAGTCAAAATTTGCTATATTTTAGAATATTAGAATACCTATTTAACATGATGTGCAAATAGCATTACTACCATTTTGACTTGTACACCCTCTCTTCTGCTTCCATTAGGTTCTATTGGATTGCTTTCTATACCATCTTGCACAAAGTGAGGCCTGTGGTAGCACTCCTATAGCTATGAATATGATATTTTGCTTCTTTATTAATGTTCTTTTGAAAGTCACTTTCTGGCTAGCTGAAAGTAATTTTCCTTCTTTTAACATTGTTAACAGTTAAACTGTTCACAGTGTTTGACTTTAATTTTTAATTTGAGTTGTAATTAAAAATTAATATGACCCCAGAAGGTTCATCATAGCTACATTCATTTAGCTCTACCAATATACAAATTCACTCCACCAATATCATTCAAATATATATCGACATTATAAAAGTTGTAACTCTTATGGAAGCCAATCTGCCTATAGGTATACGTGTGAAGATTTTCCTCCTTCAGACAATTATGACTAGGATGTATAAAACCATGTACAGAGAAAATGGACAGGTAAATTTTTGTCCCCTCTCTCAAAACAGAAGGACCAGGGTCATCCAATGAAACTACTTGGAGAGAGATTTAAAAGAAAAAGCACAGCAAATAATTAAGAAGGGAAATTTATTGCAGCATGGTATGTTAACAGCCACTAACTTGGGAAGCTTTAAAAGTATATTGGATAAATTCAAAGAGAATAAGCCTATCTTTGGTTATGCACTCTACTGTATTTTATCTTTGAGTTGATAGTAGCATGACTTCAAATTCCAATTGCAGCTGAAGAAAGATGATAGAAGGGCTAAGATGGGCCTTGGCCTGATGTAGCAAATTTGTTCTTAATAATTTAAGTTTAAAAGTTTAATCTCAAACAACTTTATCACTGGGATATATCACTTAATATATGGAAGAAGAACATTCCACAAATGGTGTGGGGGGGAAGGGATTAAGGTGATAGACTGCATCCAATTCATTGGGCATGTTTTGGGTTGGGGCCCTAATGCTATAACTGCTAAATAATCTTTGATCTTTCCTAAATTTAGAGACTGTCTAGGAAGCGTTCAAAAACTTAAGCAAGGCCTTCACTTTTGTCTGTGCAACAACTATAACAAGTCTTCTTTAATCCCTGGCATCCATCAATTGACAAACCTCTTTTTCTTTTGTTGTTCTTCCCATGCTACTGCCTTCTCCAGCTTAAAATGGTTATATGTTTCTAAGACTCTTTTGAAGCCAATTTAGTACAAACAACAACTACACATGCAATGCAGATTGATCTTGGACAAATACTTCTTAGCAAAGTCTGGACCTAGCAATGATTTTTTTTTTTTTACTTTTCCCTTTTCCTCCCTTTGAATAGTAGCACAGACCAAGAGACACATGTTCTTCATTCGAACTTGGTGTGATCTGGCTTACAGTAAGAATGCTTATGATGAGTTGCCCTGAAAATGACTTTTTTTTAGAGGCGTCTAAACCATTTGCAATCATGGTATGTCGGCCTTTATCCAGGTCCTGTTAAAGGTCCTCCAGTTCATACAAGAAATGGAAGGAACCAGCCAGGATCTGGTGGGCTGGCAGGAATAAAGTGAGATTTGTGTGGGCATTCTTTGAGTGCCATAACAGTATCCTAATCAGTTAAAAGTGCTGATTTTGCCTAAATTTTGTGTTAGTAGACAGAGCAGTAACAAAGACAAAAACCCAAAGTTCAGGTCTCCATGATGGGAACAGTTTGCTTAATTAATTGTTTTGCCTGATTTCCATAACAAACTGGTGGCTTGTTGTCAGTGAGGCTTGCTCATTCATTACCGTTAATTAGATATGGATCTCTGGAAGGCAGCAGAGAGTGATGGACGAGCCTCCTGACACCTGCTATTATGCATTAGCATTTTCTCAATACATTCGATAGATCATCTCTCTCCTCTTTTTGAGGATATTTTAAATAAAATATAACCTGCTCCATCAGTAAGATTTATGTCCCCTCCCCCCTTCCCCCACTTTTTTGCATGTTTTTTTTCATCAGCCTGGTCAGGAAGTAGTTAATTATTTATTTCCAGCACCTCAATTTGCCAGCTTCAAGGTAGTCAGGAGGAGGAGGAAGTGCCTTTTGCCCCCATTTGTTTGTCTGAACATTATTACTGATGAGCTTCATTGTTATTTTTATGGAGCAAGATAATTTACTTAAAGCTACATCAGAAGATAGTGGGCAGCACTACAGAGAAAAACCTCTCTATTTCCTCATAATTGCACTCAACATTTATTAAGTGTTTTTTGTTGTTGTTTTTTGACTGATGATGCTTGCCGGTTGCTTGATTTCACAGTTTGTTTTTAATGCAAGAACGCAGTCCTGGATGAATGAAGAAACAGTGTCTGTTGCTTTGAATGCAGAGGTCTTGAAACTGAAAAAAAAAATCATAATGTCTGTTCCCTGCCAAAATAGCTTTATCACTGTGACAGTTTCTTGGTTCCTATTCCAGGAGAAAAAGTGGCTGAAAACTGTTGCTATTGTGAAATACAGAAGGGCTTGGAATGGTGTTGATGAGGCAGTAATTAGTTGTTGATGTAAAAGACCAACACAGGGTGGAAAGTGAGGACCAGTCTTTTTATTTTCCAGGGCATACCCATAGAGAGCTGAACATACCCAGGAATCAAGGTGGGAATTTTAGGTATATTTTTAAAATTCTTAAAGAATATATATATGTATGCCTTGGATTGAACTGTCTGTATGGTGTTTGCACACTTGCAGTAATGGCGCCACCTCCACCTTCCAAGTCAACTGAGCTGTTGGTTTCTAGTGTTTATTTCTCTTATGCTGGGCCTGGTGTAATTCTATACTTATGCTTGTGGCCTCCTAATGTAAGTCCTTATAGATCTGTTTGGGCTATGCCTATGTCTCCTCACAGGCCAGAAAATGACAAAATAATGCAGCTGCCCTGACTTCATTACCAGAGTATTTAACAAATCTGACACTCTCCTTCAGTGCACTAAGTGTGACGTTAACCTTTGACCTCCCCAAGCTATATTGACAGTGTCAAAGGAAAGCATACACTAGTCAATCTTAATTGGTTTTTCAGCTCTCAGCTGGGATCATGGAACCATTAAAGTCCGAGCAGGTGGCTTCAAACAGCATTGACATAGGTTGGGGGAACCCAAATTAGACCTAGATTGGCTGACTCCAAAGTTCTATATGGATGTTAATCTATTTCATCAAAAATATCCTGCACTATAAACAGAAGGCCAGTCCATGGGAGAAATTATGAAATTGACTTGTGCCCTGGAATATAGATATTTTAGGTTTCTTTCAGATTTTGGAAGCACTGATTGTAAAGGCTTGATATTGCTACAAATTTCATAATTTTAGCTGCTGACAACCATCTTTAGCCATGTTGAAAAAAATATGATATAGAGCATTATAATTTTAGCCTGGAGAACTTTTAGAAACCTACACAGGTATTGGTTGAGGTCTTGTGTTGTCTATTATCACAAACTCTTCTATGCTGCTGGCTTAATTATCATTAGGCTGTATCTAAGAAAAAATAAGCACTTTTTCTCTAATTTCTGCTCATTGATAAAACTTCAAGGCCCTGGGGAAGATGTTAAAATGCTAAATGAAAATAAATACAGACAAAAGATTGGGCTAAAGTTTTTAAAGGGAGAAAGGAAATGATGTGGTCTCAACAGAGAAAAGATTCAAAAGTACAGTAATATGGCAACAGATTTCCATATGTGAAATATTAGCTCATGGTAGTAGACCTACAAATGTATTACTATCATCACATGATGATTAGTATCATGTGATTGTAATTAAACTAACTAGATGACTCTGTTTATGAGCCAAAATTCTCACTTGGGTGGAATCTCTGGATTTGGGGTAAAACTATTGGTTTTTATTTTCTTATTCTTTCCCCTGTTTGATAAGTCTAATTAAAATTCCAATTAACAGACTAGTATGAATTTAGTCTTCTCTAAGAATTAACTTATAGATTGGCAAAATCCAGTAAATGAACATATGAAAATTGTCAAATAATTCATCCTAAATAGATAGACCTGTGCATTCTAATTGTTAATTTAAAACCATAACTTTTACTTCATAATTTTAAACTATTTGCCCCAAAGGGTTTAAGTATTCATATGCCCAAACATATCCATGTTCTGATTCTTAAACGGGGAAGCGAGTTTCTTGTTGGGATTTAATTTGCAATCAAATGTGAATTCATTTATATTGGAGTGTGGTCACTTTTTGTCATTCAAGGTTCACAATATTCCTGTAGCAGGAATTTTATGCTTTCAATAAATGGCTATTTATAGCAGGTGAACCTTATCTTCATAAGTGGTAAATACAATAATAGGGGAATGTTTCATACAGAATGCTAAAATTTTGCTTGTTAAGCAACTACTGAGGGCACAAGTGCCCTGTTAAGAAAAAGCTGCCCAGGATGTCTCCTGATGCCACAGCTGGAATGCTTCCTCTTCATACTGCACTGTGAATTCAGTGGCTTTTTACTGAGAAACAGATTTCAAAGTGCTCTCACGTCAGTATTTCTTTTCCCATTTCTATGGATCACCAGATGATATCTTCTGAGATAATTGGTGGACTTGGTGCTCTGTATTTTATATCCTTTTTTATCTTTTAAAAATATCTAGCTTTTAAAAAACTGTAATACATCTCCCCCACATCCTGCTTTTGAGGGGCGACTGTACAAGGAGGCTGCTTTTCAGTTTGACCTGTTCTATAAAACACTTTACCAGTAGAGGTCAGTATTGATCCACTTGGAAGACTCACAAATTCTTTTACTGGTCTGAATTGTTTGATATATAGATAGAATCATGGCTTGTTGACCAGGAGCGCCTTGAGCCAGTCTGACTCTGATGGATGACAAAGCCTAAAAGAATCCTGTCTTGCCATATTCTGAACTTTTAATCATTTGATCTGTCTTCATTTGATTGTCTCGCTTTTTCCTGGTCAACCAGTATGTAAGGTCAAAAAAGCCAAGAGGCGAATATTAATTTCTAAATTACTATCTCTTTTATTTCTCTTTTCCTCCCCTTTTCCAAGTCCATTCCACATAGATTCCATTTTGATATCCTTTACATTATAGCATAATGATCTGAAATTAGACCTCAAATATGTTTTGTAGGATAATAGGTGTCTCGTATTTTAAAGATTTGGCCAGGGGTGTGATTAAGAGAATTACAATATTAAGAAATTACATTAAGAGAAATGAATAGAGCTTTTGTGGTTTGTTGGCAGCTGGGCTGTGAAGGATGTTCAAATGACTCTCATTCAGAGGAGAAGTTATAGCTCAGTATAATGGACCAGTAGCTTCAGGGAACTAGAACTACCTATTGATACTGAATATATGAATGAGAAAAAGAATGAGGAAATGGTTTTATGATCTGATGCTGTTTTAGATGGGGAATTAGATCAGCTCTCCAGCCTAGAAGCAGAAGGCTTAAGTGATCATGCATCAGCAGGGAACAGTGAACTATATGCTACATAACTTGGTTTTGTAAGGTACATATGGTATGTTGGAAGGTGATTATGCTTAGCAATCTGACCAGAGAACTGAGTCTCAAATGAGCTTTCTACTTTGAATTTTACAGGACACATAAGAGAAGTCTTAAAAGGATAACATATTTAGGCTCTATCCTTTATTTTGCATGTTAAGCAGAAAATTAACCACTAAAGCTTTTAACTCTGAATCTTTTCCTTAGCGGGATGAGGACATGGATCAACTTTTGATACAGTGATTGACATTAACTGCCTTAATTAGCTTTAGTTATATATGAGCTGCATTTATATAAAATAATAACTACAAGCATAGCATAAAATCATGCTATGCTAGAAGTGAAGTCAGTCTGCAGGTTTACCTGGCACTGATGGAAAGTCTTTTAATGTTTGTTCAAAATCACTTTATGCAAGATGAGATAACTATTGGGGGGTCTCAAATACAGCCCTTAAGCCACAACGCAGCCTGCTAAGTTCTTTTGTGCAGCTTGCAAAATTTCATACATCAGCCGCTACTGCCTTGGTATCTCTGCCCATCTTTTGCCTCTGAAGGATCCTACCTTCTGTCTTTCTCCCTTATCCTTTTCTTTTCTGACCTCCCTCTTCCCCTGCTGTCTGTTCATGTAGCATACTGGAGCAGCTTTGTCAGGAGACCGAGTTTGAAGGTGTGGATGTGACAATCCTGGCTCTGTTGCTGAGGATTGCAATAACAGACAGGTTGGGCTTGCAGTCAGGGGAAGATAAAGTGCATCTCCCTTTTTGTTCACTGCAGAAACACACCACAATATAATATTTTACTATTTTTACAGTAAGCAATATATTTTTCCTTTTATTGACCATCCATATTGTTTCAATTTGTAAGTTATTAATTGCTTCTCAAAAATATTAATATTTATTGAATTTTTGCATTTGCATAAATGTGGCTCACTGATTAGCACATTTTATGTAATGTGCCTCCCCCCATATTCGTCTGGGTTTGAGACCCCTTTTGTATACTGTCCATCCCAGTACCCACACAAATAGGGAAAGCGATCTTTATCAAGTGCCCTTATTTAAAACAATTACTTGTGAATTTGCACCAAGTATTACTTGCTATTTTAGCTTCTGTGTAGAAAATTTCTTTCTTTCTTGTGTTCATATTCAGGGCGCAAGCTTGAGAATTGAATGAAAGACATACAGCAACAGCATAGTCCCCATGCAGGAGCTGTAGTTGTTCAAACTGAACACATGGCGGGCAGTTCAATGATTCTTCTGTCATTAATACTTTGCATGGAAAAGGCATTTAACAGGTGTACATCAGCTGCATCTTTTATCCTTTAAAAGGGTCTCTTCAGAGCAACTAATGAAAGAACAGGATCTTTTGCATTTGCTTATCTGGCTGGTTGATGATATCCCATGGGGAGAATGAATTTTTTTTGATGCCTTTGTGACTTCCTGCTGTTAGCACAAGTACCTTTTAGGGGAAATATAAAGCTTTTTTCTAGACATTTGCTGTACAAAAGCTTCACTCTCCTTGATTCAATCTATTCATAGTTCTTGATCTAAAATTCTGTTCATCCCTTATTTTTATCAGTTCAGAAGGCCCATAGCCCACTCCACAAATGCTGCTTTTAAGTTTTCATAGAGATAGAAAGGATCTTGTCAAGTCCGAGCTTACACTCATTGCCATTACGATATCCTTGACATAAGGTGCCTAAATTTCTTCAATGAAAGGGGCCATGCTCCCTGCCGAGTCAAGCCTCGTATATTGTTAAACAGTTTACACTTTTGAGTACCCAAATTTTGCTTTCTTATGATTTCCATTAAACCAATTGTAGATATGTCTTCTGAAGAAACATACCGTAAAATAAACTTTATCTGACTTCTAGCTGACATTTTGCAGTTATGAGCATATTTCAGAACTATGTAAGTGAACAGAGAGGATCCAAAAGCTGCCCGTTGTTGACAACCATCTTAAGACAGGAAGACATAAAAGCAAACTATTAGGCATTTCCACCTGAATGAAGCTCTACCTTCGCTAACCTGTCTTGCTTGGAGCTGTTTGTCTAGTGGTTATACTGACGTCTTCTGTGGTCGCTCAAATTTAGTGTGTGCTGGGAAATTCTTATATGCTTTATGGGAGAGTCACTGCCAAGTTTTCTCTTGCTCTGCCTCATAAATCAGAAAATTCTCCCTCTCCATCACTTTTTGTGGCTTGAGGGAGTCACAAAACCCAGAACACATACAAAAATAGTTACATTAATTGACCTTGGCCAACTTATTTATGGCAGCGCCTGGAGTTTAGGCATAAGCAAATTTCTGATTATGCTTTCATGCTAAGAATATACCTGAAGAGCTAGGATAAAAGTCAAGCAGAATTTCCTCGCTCTTGATAGTTATGTTTTTGGTATTGATTTGGCATAGTGTGCAAATTCTGGTTTTTAACAATGCTGTATGTTTTAGTACAAGTGTGAAGCAGGCTACAATGTTGTGAAATAGATCCTAATTACAAAAATAACTCATAAATTTAGCCACTATCTTTTGTCATGTGCTCTTAGCTATATGTACAGTATACAATTTATTTATAAAAAATAATTACCTCTGATCCCCTATTATCACACCCACTAAGTTATATCTCTGTGAACATCCATTTTTTGAAGAGTTCACACTTCCATTTTTTGGTAGGGTATGTTTCCCTGATAGAACTATTGTGAGCTTTACTTGTCCTGAAATAAAGAATGCTACTTTAGTCTGTTGTCTGTAAACAGCAACCTTTTCTCCAGTAAAATAAAAGCAGAACTGCACTGGGAAATATTCTTAGGTTATAATCTGAGTTAAACTCCCTTAGTCATGCAAGCTTTGGAAAGGGTTAGTTGTACCTCCCTATATGATTCAAATAAGGTTACAAGAAGAAATAAGGAAGTCAGAAAGTTTTGCTGCTCTTTCTTTCCTTAGATTGGTGGTTTCATCTACCATAAGCAGGAGAAAAATTAGCCAGCTGCTCTCCTTTTGTTAACTGATCAGCTGGCTGGGAGAAGTTTTTTTTTTTTCACGAGCCAGATGGTTGGTGGAGACCTGACAACTACTTTTCTCCTGAATGGAAAAGTATGTAGAGCTCTCTGGGCACTAATATGTTGAGAGATGGACATTCTGAACAAGGACAATTACACTGTATTGGATATAGACATAGAAAATGTATATATTTACTTTATGTGACTTTTGACACCTAATGTTCTAGATCAGACATGTCAAACTCACGACATCATGTGATGTTGCGAGACGTATCGGGACTATTTTGCCATTGCCGGCAATAGGGAGGGCGCGGCTACGGCATGATGAAACTGGCCTGCGGGCTGGCAGTTTGACACCTCTGTTCTAGATGGAAGGCTATATAAATTAGAATACTGTGTCTGGAGTTTTACAGAGCAGCTGTCTCCAATCAAAAGTAAAGTGACTATACACCTATGCTCTTAGATCAGTAGTTAAAATTGTTCCTGGGAATTTCCTCTTGTATATTAGCACATGGATTAAGTTTAATAAAATTGGCTTTGTTTTCTTTGTAAATTCTCATCTGTAAATTCTCATCTAAGAAGGGGAGAGTTCAAACTGGGTCTATGGAAAGAATGTCCTACTTCAATACAGTTCTGATTAACAACAATCCCTGGTCTTAAACTAGAATTTCCAGTGTTCAGTTGTAGATAAAATATGGGTTTAAAACAAAACACAAATGTAGTTTGATGTATATTATAAATATCTATTCCCTGATCACTTTCTTACTATTTAGAAAATATATGTTGTTCAGTTGTTAAAAATACCAACATGTGCTTTTAGACTACACAGTGAGAAACTTTGATGATTCCCTATCCCTACTGTAGTTCCTGACAGCAAAGCAGAAAGGACTTCTGAGGTAGGGCTGGGCAACCCATTTTGTGAGGAAATTAAATCTACTATAGGTCACACATCAGGAATGAGGGTATTTTAAATGGTTTTAAAAAAAATCATTTTAGCATTAAACTTACTATACTGCTCTATTGTATATCTATTGTATATCCATATACATAAATACATAGAAATAACTACACATGATTTTTAGCCAAAAGGCTAAGAAGTAATTATATTAGATAGAAAGCTCCATTTGAGAAAGATCCAGTGAAAATCTCCTTCATTTCTTCTCAGAACTATTCAGATTGCAACCATTCAAATTTGTAGTGGTTAATAATAATAATAAAGTTGGAAGGGACCTTGGAGGTCATCTGGTCCAAGCCCCTGTTCAGGCAGGAAACCCTATACCATTTCAGACAAATGGCCGTCCAGTCTCTTCTTAAAAACTTCCAGTGTTGGAGCATT
>JANHFS010010210.1:11919-22899 GCA_032467975.1 Trimeresurus albolabris | reverse complement strand
AAATCTGGGCTTTCATTGGATCGACAGTCTGGATCGTCTTTGCATGCCGGTCTTGCTTGAGTCCTGATCGGAAGAGGGTCCCCAGAGGGGAGGCTGGGGGGTCCCCCGGCCGGGAACATGGACCAAGGAGGGTCTCCCTTGGGGAACATGGGGTGGGGCAGTTGGATGTGGGGGCTGGGAGGCTGTCTTCCTCTTTGGCTCCTGGTCTTGGGAGGGGGGGCTCCTCTCCCCCATGGCCCGGCCACCTGTGAAATGGGCCTCCTGCATTGGGAGTCCGGTCAGCCCTGCTCGGTCAGCCGCTGCCCTGAGCCTCAGTTTCCTGCTCTGAAGCCCCACAAAGGGCTCGACGCCAGCTTTGCTGTGCGGGTTGACTAGCAAAGTGTGCAAGCTTCGGCGTCTCACTGCACAGGTTGGCAGGCAGAACCGTTTGGCCTTTCTGATTGCTGTCACTCCGAGAACCCCCGGCAGAAAGGACAGGTCACACGGGCTGGTGTGGAGGCCGGTGGGACCTCTGCCGTGGCCGCATTTCCTTCCAAACGGGCTGACCGACTGACTACCTCTTCTGAGCGACAGGCAATGTGGCCGCCAAGAAAATTCTCATCCAGTGTCAGAAATGAGATTTAACGCGGGAGCTGCGATTCCAGCCCTTAATTACAGGCAGTCGTAAAAAGGTCCAGCCATACATCCAGTGGTGCATCATCTGTTGAATGCCTGCCTGTCTCTGATCTTGGGAGGAGCAGAAAACCTATCAGCAAACCTCAGCAATCTGGTGGGGTTTGCTGCCCTCTTGTGGCCCAGATCCCAACCTGCAGAGGAAGGAAGGAAGGAAGGAGTACAATGCAGTGGGAGGCATCCTCAAGAATCAACCTCAGTCAAGACCAACTGGGTAGTACAGGGGTATTGCAACCCCCCCTCAAATGCATAGAGTACAATAGAGATGCTTTGGCTTTTATTACTAAATAAATAATTCAATAAAACCTTGTGCAAAATGATACTATCGGAGGAGGCTCACCATCCCCAGGCAGAGTGAACACCTGAGCCTGCCTGCGTATTTTTGGACCGCAGGGAATTCATGAAGAACTAGGAACGTGCTTATCTTCAAAGGAACCGCTCTGGACGATTGCTTGGCGCCTTCTTAATAGCGGCCCTTCTGGGCTCCTCTGGCGGAGTCCAGGCTCAGCATTCAGAGCCTCCTTTAAGGAAAACATTCTCAGCTCCTGAGCTACCTCGGCCTCCGTGCACAGCCGCCCTTGTGATGCACAAAGCGGCCACCTAAACCCAGGTTTCCAGTTTCTCTTTATAGGAGTGTTTTTAAAAGGAATGTTTTGTTTAAAATGGGAGAGGCTGGACCTGTCTTGTCCCGTTCAAAGTCAGGTTCGTGGGAGGCAGGCTGATCTCTCTGGCTGTGGGAGCCAGGAAGCAGCTCCATCAGGATCCCAGTTTGGGAGGGTCCAGTGGGGCAACGGGGGCTGTCCCAAAGAGTGGAGGAGGCGGCTTGGCAGCTAGATCTGAGCCTCTTCCTTCCTCCAGCTGTGAGGGTAACTGGGCTTCTGCACGTTTGCTCCCGCTGAGCGCAGGCTGTCCAGGGGCACCACCACCTCGTCCGGCTGAGAATTTTTGTTCAGCTCCACCACGCGAGGCACCACCGTTGACCAGCGATCTGCCCCACACCGGAGAGAGAAGGGGGTGTCATTGGGGGGAAACAAAGCCAAGACGGGGGTTGGAGGGTGCAGCTGAAGCCCGGCCTCCTTTATATGAGCGTGCTGCCTGCCGCCCTAACTGACGTGCTGCCTGGGCAGCTGCAGCAACAGAGCCCAGAGCCCCAGCCTTCCTGCGGGGAGCAGAAGAGCCACCCGGCTGCCCCCTCACCTCTGCGCAGGCGCCCCACGGTGTGGGAGAAGCCGTAATACTGGTAGGTGTCGTTCTTGCCGGGGTCCTCGTTGATGATACCCAGGTTCTGATTCCAGTGAGACCAATTCACTTCGTCCACTCTGCAAGGGGAAAAGCACCCCTTTTGGAGATCAGAATGCTGGGGGGGGCGCAATAGGAAGGACCAAGGGATCAGCTGACCAGCAGGCAGGCAAGCCCTTTCTCTGCCAGGCTGAGTCTCTTGGCTCAGGGGGTACTTTAAATGGCACTGACCTGCCCAGGACTCCCCAGTAAATGCCTGTCTTGGGGATCTAGCTGTGAACCCCAGCTCAGGCTGGGGACTCGGGAACCTTTTACAATTTAGAGAAAGGATCAATGGACGCAGCCATCCCAAAGTCCTTCCAGATCAGAAGAGAAAGGGAGAACCTGTTAAGAAACTTCGAACTTCTGAGAGCAGCTGGATGTTCTCCAGATGTGGAAGGGGGGCTCAGAGAGGCTTCCATGACCATCTGCAGCTCCTCCAAAAGTTGGGGAACCAGTAAGAACAATTAGGGGCTGATTCTGCACAGCTGGACTGGGGCCCAATTCCCTATAGGGTTGATGATTACGGCCAGGACTCTGAGGGTGTCTCTCTACCTGAAGCACCACCTTCGGTCAGGGGCCCCGTCCAGAGACTTCCCCACGGTGACCATCTCTCCCGAGCGGAAGGCTTTCCGGACAAACACGGGGAAGGAGCGCTCAATGTCCAGGATGGTGGTGGCCCACTAGAGATGGAGAAGACAAAGGAGCCTCAGCCATGCTGCCCTCCACCTCCAGGGCTCCCTCACCTTCCTAAGCCCACCTACCTGGAGCTTCCAGATCTTCTTGCTTTCCTTGGAGACCTGCCCCACCGTCTCCCCCATGAGGGCGATCAACATGTTGAGCAGGAGGACGAAAGTGAGGATGATGTAGGTGACCAGGAGGATGACAAAGACCCCGGGGTACTTGGCGTTCTCGATCATCTCCAGGTCCCCCATGCCGATGGTCAGCTTGAAGAGGTCCAGCAAGAAGGTGCTGAAGGTCTTGCTGTCGCGGCAGGAGGGGTAGGCGGGCGCCGTGCAGTTGGAGCGGTCCCCGCGGCAGGACTCGGCACTGGAGCAGGGGTTCAGCAGGGAGACCAGCGCTGCCGGAGGGGGCAAGCCTTTAGCAAGGTCCCCCAACATGCTCCCGCCTGGCAGGGCTGGTGCCGGGCTTTGCAGGGCAAGGGACTTACCGGATGCGTAGCCGATCATGAAAAGGACGTAAACCAGGAGGAAGCGGAAAAGGTCTTTGAACAGGATCTGCAGAGAGAGAAGGGCAGGTGGGGGTGAGTTCCGTGGCTGCGCCCTCAGCTGTGCTGTAATGTAGGTGGTCCTCGACTTAGGACTACAAGTGGGACAGAATTTTGATCTGTTGATCGTGGCGATGCTGCGGTGGTCTTGTGAGTCACTTTTTCCACTCCTGTGATCACTCAACCGGCGGTTGTGATTTGTGGACCACCTGGAGCGACCACTGCTGGTTCCCCACTGCGCCAAGGCGAAGGAAAGGAAGGGCGCCTTGTTCTCCCTCACCTTCTGGATCATGATGCTGTAGGTGCCCGTCAGCTTGAGGCCGCGGGTGAAGTAGAGGGCGTTCATCCAGCCCAGCACCAGTGCAAAGACCATGACCGCCAGGTAGGCCTCGATGCCAGCCAGGTAGAGAGCAGCTGCAACCAGGACCAGGACGGAATAGATGAAGCTGCGGGTGGTGGAGGGCCAGGGTGGGTGAGCAGGTTACTACACAGAGAGCCGGGGGGGGACACCCACATGACCCCATCTGCGAGGCCACAACATCCCCATTAGAAGACCCTGAAGGGGAGTCCTTTTCTCCAGCCAGCCATTTAGAGTGTTTATGGCTTTGGGGGTCACTATTAAAACCTCCCCATGCCCTCAAACACACGAGGGGCTGACATTCTCTCTTCCACTCACTAGAGTAACTGAAAGGAGCCATCAATGAAGAAGGAATTGACCCCCGGGCATTTCTTCATGAACAGATCCTTGATCTGGAGGAGGAGGAGGAGAGAAAAAAGATTCCGTTTGAGCCAGAAATGAGGGAAAGGAAGGAGAGGCGTGAAGGGGGTTGGAGAAGGAGAAAGACAGAGGACCCCTCCCCAAGCAAGAAGACCCCTCCCCATCTGCACTTACATTGGTGAAGAAAAAAAGGACCCCTGTGAAGAGGGTGACGATCTCTCCAGCCAGGCGAAGGTAGTCCGGGGTGGTCATGTAGGGGTACGGGGGCTGGGGAAGAAAAAGAGGGGAGCTGAGGGGTGCCCCAGTCTCAGAGAAGGAAAGGGAGGGTCAGGTTGCACCAGGCTGGAACTCTGTTGGACTCTCAGAACTGCAGTTCCTGCCGGTGTCTGCTCCGGGTTCTTGCAGTGGGACAAGGGGCGGTGTACTCACTGTGCCCTCCAGGGGGCGGTAGTAGGCCACCAAGGTGAAGATAACCATGGCACAGAGGTAGGAGACCACGCTGATATAGAAGGAGACGGCCCCAAATTTGCGCCACTTGTCTCGCAGCAGCTCGTTGATGGGCTCCACGGCCAACATCTCATGTCGGTTCTGGACAGGAGATAGGCAGGTGCCCTGTGAGGAGCCAGCGGGCAGGATCTTCCCATTGAGGGTGTCCCCATTCAGTTCTCCTGCCAACCTTACCTCAATCTTGCTATTGTAGACCAAGATCTCCAACACAGACACCTCCTCTCCACAGGTGTCCAAGGAGGACAGGTCGTAGAGGGAGGAGTAGACAGGCCCGTAGGCCCAGTCTTTGAACTTGCGGGAGAGATGCCGCGCATCCTCGTCCTTCACCTCCCGGCGGATGATATGCTGAAAGATCTGCAGGTGGGGGACAAATCGGTCTGATGAACTGAGGAGGGGAACCTGGCTTGGCCAAAGCAACCAAGGGATTGGGGTCAGGTTCCCACCCCCAAATGGGACCCCGGGAGTCTCTGCCAACCTGATTCAGACTCTCGAGAGAATCCTCAACTTGGTGCCCCCCACTGGCCCTGTCTCACCCCTATCTTTCCGGTCTTGGCCGCCATCATGAGGGGCGAGAGGCCGTCATTGTTCAGCAGGGATTCCAGATTGGTGTCTGGGAACAGCTTGGCGCATTTGATGAACAGCAGGTCGTACATCTTAGTGACGAACTTGGTGTTCTCGCGGGTGTTATCCGCAATGGCCACCAAGGCGTGGAGCACTGTGTTGCCCCGGGAGTCTTGCCGCCGGAGGTCGGCCTGCTTGTGGGCATTCTCCGTCAGGTAGTGAACGATGTGGGGCTGGTTGGTGCAGGCGGCCAGAGAGAGGGGCAGCTCCCCTGCGCAGAAGTGGATAAATGGGCAGGTGCCAAGTTTCCAAAGGCGCATGGCTCAGCTCATCCATGACATCACCAAACCAGCTTGGAAATGTAGAAACTCCAAGGGTCTTCCATGTTATGGGATCCAATTTAACATGCTACATGCCCTCCATTCTGTCCCTTGTTGGACTCCCCTCCCCCGATCCTTTCTGTGACTTGACCCCTCAATTTTTCCATCCATTCAGAAGCTCCCCACCCCAGCTTTCCTTCCTCCTCCTATCCCTCTGAGGTCTCCCTCTTCCTTTCATCACTATCATGGCCCACAGGTGGACTGTAGAATGACAGATGGACATCAACGGCCAGTCTTGAGGAGAAGGGCGTCCAGGAGAGACCTGCAGCAATTTTCAGAGTCTGGGGATGCCTCCTTTACTCACCAAAGTAGAAGTAGCCGCCCTCGTCTTTGGGCTGGAAGAAACGGCCCCTTGCCTGGGCATGCACATCGGCCCCCTTCTCCACCAGCAGCTCCACATAGTGCTTGCACCGTCGTTCAATCGCAATGTGCAGGGCGGTCTGGCCTGAAGGAGCACAACCGTTTATGGAGAGCCTCACTGCTCCTTCTACCGCTCCCTGCTCCTCACGTTGCCCTCAAGTCTGTGAGCCTCTGAGCACTTCCACAGGCATGAAAACAAGCACCTGCTGGGATGTGGCTCAGCGCACCCACAGCCCACATTTCCATGCTGGAAACTCATTCAACCTGGTGCTCCCGAGAGCCAGGCTTCGCCTCAAGTGGGCATCTCATTGCATCATCCGATGCTGACTAATGAAGGTGCCCAGTCCGACTCCTCACCCACAGTTGTTTTCCCAGGCAGTGATCTTTCACACAGAGTGTGGGTCAAAATTACCGTGCCGCTTATTCCATGTCTAGGATTCTGTATGGCGAGGGTGGCGCAGGTGACTTCGACAAGCACAGAAACACCCGGGGGGAATGGACTGAGCCTCTTTTACTGGGGAAAGACGCTGCCCAGGGACCCTCAGAAGAAGATCCTCACCTCGGTAATAGACGTCTCGGAAGGGCGCATTGATGAATTCTCGCATGTTGCCCGTTTTCTCCGCAATGTCCAGCAGGAGCGGGATGGTGTCGTTCCGGCCACCACTGAGGTTCAGCAGGGCCTTGGGGAGACACGTCTTGCCGGTGGAGAGCTCTGGAACCAGGCAAAATGGGCACCTCTATTACACGGACGGCTCCCCTTTCTTCCCGGGAACCTGAGACTCTTCCCTCTTTTCTCCTCATAACAACTCTGTGA
Organism: Trimeresurus albolabris; assembly: GCA_032467975.1. Classification (NCBI taxonomy): domain Eukaryota; kingdom Metazoa; phylum Chordata; class Lepidosauria; order Squamata; family Viperidae; genus Trimeresurus; species Trimeresurus albolabris. The sequence goes on along the minus strand of JANHFS010010210.1, from coordinate 16,381 downwards.
GGTAGGCCGTGCCAGGAAGGGAGAGCAGTCTTAACATTGCCAGCAGTGCCTCCCCCATCTGGGCCCCCAGGCTGCCTTTGCCCCCTCCCCAAAAGCTGACAACCGTCAGTGCCACGGCCTTCATTCCCCATCCCCTTTGCTCCACCCGCGTCTCCCCCCAGCACCCACACCCCGGACCCCCTGCCTCCCCCACCTCGGAACTCCTCGTCAGTCAGCCGTTTCTTATGGCTCAGCAGGAAAGGCAGGAGGCCGTCCAGCCCAGCCGTGAACCCCCGGGAGACGATGTCGAAGAGGATGGGCCGGTTGAAGACCTTGAGGATGGGTGGGGGGCTGGGTGCGGGCCCCTTGTTGCTGTGGCGCTTCTTCCTGAGGGAGGGGCCAGGGGGAGAAGGCAGCTCAGCACTGCTGGAGAGAGGCAGCCCTGCCCGACCAGAAGGGAGATCTGGGTCCCCCCCCAGCCAACCGCCCTGCTGGCTCAGGCCGAGGGGCCCCCCACTCACTCCAGGACCCTCTTTCGCCTCCGCTTGTTGTCGCTGGGGAGGTGGCGGTAGGTGCCGTAGTCGAAGAGGGAGTCCATGGGGGCTTTCTTGGGCCCCGGCACCACCGAGGACTCGTAGATGGTGGACTCCAGCAGCTCCATGGGGTTGGAGACCCCCTTCCGGAAGGCACCCTGGAACTTCATCCGCAGGTTCTGCTTGCCGTCCCCCGAGCCGGGGGGGCTGCGGGGGGCCTCGCCAGGCCCAGAGCCCTCCTCACCCTCAAACAGGTTGGCCAGGGAGGAGAGCGGGAAGGCATCGCCCTGTGGGGAGGACTCCTCAGCTGGGGCCTCCGTGGCCTGGTGGGTGTCCTCTGGGTCGGCCATCATGCGCAGGGCAGGGTGGTCTGGGGGAGGAAAGGAGCTGCGGGTCAGAGGCCAGGCAGGGGCAGAGCTGCCCGTGGCACACGTGGCCTTGCAACACTCGGCCAGGGCTGCTGGTCACTCTGTTGGCCTTGACTTGAGATCACCTCTTCTGGCCACGGGGGAAATCCACAGAGAACCCCCCCCCATCGCCCCTCCCCCCCCTTAGTTAGCAGCGATGGAAAGTGTGAAGTTTTCGAAATGTTCCCTCTGTTAGGAAAGGATCCCAAACCACCCACAGGAGCTTCAGGCTGTGGGAGAGACCCTCACTCCTCAAGTCACCAGGAAAGAGCGCTGCCTTGTCTGCTTAGTCAAATTCTCTTTTAAAAAGCATTTAGCAAGGATCAGCTCCTTCGGAGGAAACGCAGGAAGGCTGGACTTGCCTTAAGCCCTTTCCAAGCCTGAGCTGCCCCAGAGCACTGGAGACTTGCGGCTTTTCTTTTTCAACAGAGGCTGAGGACTCCGAGCTCCTGCTCAGCCCCACTGCCCCCCCCCACCCCTAGTTAGGGCCCCAAGACCACCCACCTCTGCTTTCTGGCTCCGCAAGGCTCTGTGGCTGGTCCTCGGGGTGGAGATGCAGCCCCACACACACTGATCCCAGATGTGGCTGTTCTGGCTGGGGGCTGCTGTGCCTGACCCGCATGGCCCCTCCCTCCCATGGGGCACAGCCTGCTTGCTACTCAGAGAGGCCTTTGAGAGACGGTGCGACTGGCCACCGGCCCGCAGCTCACTTCAGACTCGGCCCAGCAAGGAACAAGGAGTGCTTTCACAGCTCCTGGAAACGTCACACCCAGACCCCACCCGAAATCCAGACGGGGCACCATTTGGCCAATATCTGGGAACGCAACGCCGGAGCCACCCACGCCAGAGGAAATGTAGTCGGGGGGTTCCGCCTGCCCCATCGGTGCCAGCCCTTCTTTCGAAGAAAGGTTTGTGCGAGACAGCAAGAGGACTCGGGTGGTCACTCCCTTCCCCTCCAAGAATGTTGTGAAATGTGTCGAATCGTGAGTGTGGCGTGCAAGGGTGCCCGCAGACGCGTCGCTCGCCCCCCGTCGCCTTTGTGAGACTTTCTCAACTGTTTGCTCGGAGCCCACTCCGCTCTCTGCATTTCGGAAAATGCTCCTGGGAACAAAGATGACGAGAAGGTAGAGATATACCTCACATGGAACAACCTGCTGTCTCCTTCCTGAGGTCAAAGAAGCCCTTAAGTTTTGTTTCGCTTTGCACTATGTTCACTTTTGGCAAACGTAGAACGCTGCTGTCCTGGTTGATCGGTTTAGGAGTTCCAGTGGTGGGTTGCTCTCTTCGGCGATGCTAACCCCGGAGAGGCTAAACATGGAGCAGGCTCCAGCATACTGTGTGCCCCCCACCTGGTTGCCACTTTTGCCCATCGAGTAGACAAGAATGTCAAGCTACCAGCTTGATGCAACCCTTGAGTAGTTCAAGGCCTGGACATGGACCGTGGTTATGGTACCGGCCTAGGAAAATGTGCCTCCTTTGGGTGTCCATTGTTTGCTTGTAAGGTGTACGACAAACAATCAAGGGGAGTAGAGAAACTGACTAGATAGAGATTAAACTCCACATCCCTTTGAGATGGGGAGGGGGGGGGGAAGTGGGTAAACCAATATCACACTGTCTTAAATTCTGTGGCTGCCATTTCATCCAAGCTAGCAAAAGACCTCCTATTTACAGCCCTCCGTGAGCAAAAGCAGTGGCTGGATGGGGCCCACTCTTGCGAGGGAATGTAAACTCTCTTAAGATCCCTTTCGCTGGGACCAAGCCACACGCTGACCGGCTTTACTCATCACACTAAACTGTTACGCGGCAGGCTTGTTTGTGCAGTTTGTGTGGGTTTGCATTGAGTCGTGAGGAAGCCAATCCTGGCTTGGGATCATGTGCGAAGCTGGTTTCCGTTAGGGAAAGCCGAGGGGTCATGTTGTCTAGTGGGTTATGCCCAAGAATAAAAGCTAGTCACGAAGTTATACGGAGAATGTCTTGATGGGATGAAAAGACTCACATCTGCTCCCAGGTAATCGGTGAATACGTGGGGAGAGCCAAAGTGGTGTATTTTAACACACTGCTCCAGACAAAGGTTACAGCAGAGATTATTTAATGGCTGGATATTTTTCTACACAACCCGCCCAGCTCTTTCCCAAATGACACTGTGGCTGTGTTCACACAACCTGCAAAACACGGTCCCTGTACTGACCCATTTCTCTGCCTGTTCAGAAGACGGGATGATGATCCCACCAAATGGGTCGCCTTGATTCCGTACGCTAAGCTGCAAAAATCGAAAGGTTAAACCAGACCTTCAGCCCGTTAACGTTGCTGAATTCTTCTGTAAATACAGGTAGTCCTCGACTTATAACCATTCCTTTAGTGACCATTTGAAGTTACAACAGGACTGTAAAATTAACTTACAACCATTTTTCACGCTTACGGCTGTTGCGGCGTCCCCAGGGTCACGTGATCAAAATTCGGACGCTTGGCAACTGACTCGTATTTAGGACCGTTGCCACGTCCCTGCGGTCGCGTGATCCCCCTTTTGCGGGCCTTCTGACAAGCCAAGTCCATGGGGGAAGCCAGATTCACTTAACGACCGGGTGACTTAACTTAAACACTGCGGCAAGAAAGGTCGTAAAAATGGGGCCAAACTCACTTAACAACTGCAACGGCTTAACAACAGAAATGGTGGCTCGCTTGTGGCCGTAAGTCGGGGACTACCTCTAATAGCCAGTGTCTCTGTGACAGCAGGCTGGCGCCCATATGTAATGGCGGCCGGTGGGATTTCTCGTTCTCTGCAGAGATTTACTGGAAAGGTTGATTTATTTATTTCTACTTGATTTATCAAATGTGTACTGTATGTCGCCCATCTCATGGTCAGGTGGCTCTTGGTGATTTAAAACAGAGGTCCCCAACCCCGGGTCTGTGGACCGGTACCGGGCCACAGCATGCCAGCAACCGGTCCACACAAACAAGCAAAGTCCCATCCACAGGATGCAGGCAGCCCACAAAACTACGCACTCTTCGGTCCGTGGAAAAAACTCTCTCCACGGAACCGGTCTCTGGTGCCCCAAAGGTTGGGGACCTCTGGTTTAGAGTCTGCTGCTTGACCAGGGGATTGGACTAGAACAAGGGTCCCGAACCTCTGGTCCGTGGACCAGTACTGGGCCACAGCATGCCAGCAACCGGACCACACAAACAAGCAAAGCCCCATCTTTGGGGTGCAGGCAGCCCACAAAACTACGCACTCTCCGGTCCGTGGAAAAACCTCTCCCCACGGAACCGGTCTCTGGTACCCCAAAGGTTGGGGACCGCTGGCTTAGAACGTCGTAAAAGCAAAACATTAAACATGAACAAAACATGAGATAAGTTGGGAACCAATTCCAAATGGTTGCTCAAATTTCTTATCGTGTTGGGCACTTTTCCCAGCTATTCGTGGCTCACGCTGACCAGGGATTCTGAGAGTCAAAATCCAGCGTATACAGGAAGTTTTTAAGAAGAGACTGGACAGCCATTTGTCCAAAATGGTATAGGGTTTCCTGCCTGAGCAGGAGGTTGGAC
>JANHFS010010210.1:1759-11819 GCA_032467975.1 Trimeresurus albolabris | reverse complement strand
AAACACTCAAATTCTATAAGCAAACGACTAAGTTCAGAGAACACTAAGGACTCCATAATTTAAAATGTCCTTGGGATTGTTTTTCTTTTCTGTTTTCCAAAAGATAATTCAGCTACATGCTGAAAGCTTAGTCTCAAAGTCACTTCCTACAGTTGTGTAATCAGTTACTTTACTGCAGTGAGTTAAATTATTCTATTTAATGTTCTATTTTAATCATTGTTTTAGTGTGCTACAGAGAGAATGCAGGGCCTACAGAGCCAAATAATTTAACAAACATAAGGAGTGGAAGAAGGTGTGTCTCCATTTACCGGAGTAGTTAACCACGAGGGCCCCAAATTTAGTTGTGGTTTCCTCATGCCAATCTCTCGTGCCTCCCTGAATATTACATCTCATCTTCATATTTTACAGTAGCATTTAGGATGGCCATCACTGTAGCATCCAAGTGATTTTTAATGTACTGATATATATAACCAAAGACTCCCTCTTGGATTTCTTTCTTTTTCATAATGAATTAATTTTAAGCCCTCTTCCCAGGGAACTAAACATAGGGAAAACTAGTTTGGCGAGCCTGTGCAAACCTATTCCTCCTCTTGTGACATCTTCCTCTGTCTACCTTGAGATTTGCATAGGCTCCTCCATTTGATTTGATGTGTCATTCCCATTATCTCCGAATCTTGGATGTGCTGGGAAGAGAACGGTGGAATTGGAGTCGGAAACACGTGGAAGGAAGACCCAACTTGGGGAAAGCAAAGTAGCCTTGCATGGAGCAAACATTTTTCTTTAACGACTAAGGCCAGTCGGAGAGGCTGCTCGACCAATGGCCCGGATTCACATCGGAAAGGGAAACCTATCTGCCTGCAATCGATTCCAGATCGATTTCTCTTCTCCTTACTCTGCTCAGCCTCTCCATTCATCACCTTTCTCTCCCTCCTCCTCCTCCTCTCCTCCCTCTCCATCTCCTCAGCGCCGTCTGTTGGCCTCCTCCCCTCCCTCCCTCTCCTCCCCCGGTCTCCTCCCCGCCGGCTCAGTTTTGCTCTTCCACTTCCAGCTGCAACTCAGTCGCCGTTGCTGCTGCTGTCGCCGGCTCCGGAAAATGTCTGAGCGAGGCGGCTTCTATAAGCAGGATTTGAATAAAACAGTGTGGGAGGTTCCCCAGCGCTATCAGCACTTGACCCCGGTGGGCTCGGGGGCTTACGGCTCCGTGTGGTAGGTGCTGGAGGGGGAAGGCAGCGGGCAGGTGCCGGGATGCGCTTTCAGGCATCTCTATCCGGGGCGGGGGGGGCGGAAGGAGGAAAGATGCGGCACTCCTGGAGGGGCCACCAGCAGCCGGCCTCCTGGGCTCCCCTGCAGTCTTGTAGGGGAAGAAGTTGAGCCCAGGAGGAGACCACAAGCCTCAGCCCCTTTCCAGAGAACCTCTTTCTGGGGGTGCCCATCCTCACCACCACCCCGGACCTTTCTTTTGGAGGGATAGCTGGGGAGAGCTGTGAATCCCAGCAACCCCACCTGGAGGGCACCGGGTGGAGGAAGCCGTGCGGAGGCCATCCGAGGCAGAATTGTTTAGCCCGGATCCCTGCGCAGAGGAGCCCCACTTGCTTTGAAGGCCTAAATCTAAGCGGCATCTCTCCGTCCATCCCTGGAGCTTGTCAGTCCGAATCTTGAGACTTTTCCCAGGCTGAACCAGGGAAAGGAGAGAAGCCCTGGTTCTCCAGAAGAGCCAGTGTTGGAGGGATGCACCTGTGCAAAAGGGCCGGCCTGCGAACCTGAGGCTCCCCTTAATTCTTGGGGCTGAACCGCAGTGCATGGTTGGAGCTGCCCTCCCTGCGTCTGGCCCTCTGCCCTTCCTTGGCCCAGAGAGAGATCCCAGCCCCCTGCCAGCCCCTCACCCTCGAGAGACGCCCTTCCCCTCTTTCCCATGTACAGAAGCCGGGACCACTGAACACCCTGGATTGGGGCCAGACGCAGTGTCCTTCAGCAGGGAGGGGCTGGCCGTGTCCTGCGCCCAGGGCCTGGGTGTGGCACCCAGTGAGGTTGGGCACAAAGCGACCCTCTATTGAGATTTATAGCAATGGGCTTCCGGCCTCTTTGACTTCTTCCTAACTGCCAGAGCCCAGATTGTTTGGGAGACTTGGCGCTCGGAAGAGCCGCAGGGACCTAAGAGTTTTCAGGAATAAATTAGGAATTGTGAGTTCCAGAGCAACAGGGAAGGATGCGGGGGGGGGGAGAGGCTTGGAGAAGAGGAAGCCAAGCCAGACAGGCGGGTTCAGCTGGGTGGGGACGGAGGAGCCCCCTTTCAGCTGCCTCTCTAGGGTGATCAGAAAACTCTCGGAGACCAAGGATAGAAGGTTCACTAGAGTTGCTTCTGTGGGGTCCAGGCCAGAACACAAGACCCACAAGGCAGCCTGAATAATGAAAAAGTCATGGGCACGCAGAGGGCCCCCCCCCCTGGTTAAGTTCACCAGCTCCTTGCTGCCCAGAAAGTCAGGAGCTGAGCAGAGTTCAGGCAAAGCGGTTCCCTAATCTGAGCTATTCAGAGCAGGAATTTGCTGGGTGGGAGGGGGCGCTCTCCTCCTCCCGGATCAAAGGATCCAAATCAGTAGTTGGACAAACAAGGGGGAGGGTGGCCCCCTCCGGCAGGCAGACCGCCCCCCTGCCTCGGCTCTCTGGACAGCCTGTCTTCGCCCGGCAGCTCCTTTGCTGGCAACGGCATTCAGTGGTGGCACTCTCCTCCACCACCAGATGTGGCAATTTTGGGGGGCCGAGGGGGGAGATGGGATCAGTGCAAGGAAGCCTCCGTGGCAGAGCGTCAGCCTCCCCGTCTGGCCTTGAGGAGGAGAGCTTTGAAGGAATCCGAGCCCCCCCCCTGAACTCCTCCCGAACCTCTACAGCTCCCCCCAAAAGCGGCAGTGTGCAAGAGAGGCCCTCCCCTCCCCCAGCCCTATTTTGGGAACCAACTCGGCTGCCCCACCACAGCTTTCCAAAGCCTCCATTTGTAGCATCACCGCAAGGAGCTCCCTTGCCAGCCCCTTTGGGAGGGAGGCTGCCTCGCTCAGGGGGGAGGGGTGCCACCCCCTTCCAAAACAGGAACCATTGTCTTATTGGGGGTCTTGCTGCCCAGGAAGCACGGGGTGGGGAGGGGGCTCCAGGCTGGAACCCCTCTCCCCGGGCAGAGGGAGGCGCGGTCCAGCCCATCCCATCCTGCAGCCCCAGAGGCAGCTGGGGACACGCAAGCCGGGACAGAGCAAAGCTGGATGTCTCTGAGCTTGGCCGGAAGGCGCAGTTCGTCTCCTCTGATGTGGTTGTGTCGCTGGCAGCGCTGGGGTCCCCGCCCTGCCAGAGAGTCCACACAGCACAGGACTCCTCTCCACAATGTGTTTTGTCAGTCTTGCGGGGCTGGGGGGGGGGCGAGGCTGTGCACGCCAGCCTCCTGGCTATCCTGCAGCTGAAGTGTTTGGAAATTTCACAGCTCAAATAATTAATCAACATGCCCAAACAGGCTCCCTTTGGGCCCTGGGGAGAGAGGGAGGAACACCCCCCCCAGGCCAAAGGCTGGAGATCAGCCAGCAGAGCCCAAAGCCTGGCCACCTTCAGTTTCGAGGGTGGGGGGGGGAGAGATGGCTGAGGCAAGAAGGGCACATGCTTTAAAGGGGATGTAGAGAGCTGTTCTTGCACCCCTGCATGATTCACTGGCCTTTCCACCTTCAAAGGTGGGGCTGTTAATGGGAATACTGGCAAAATTAGATCATTCTGCCCCGCCAAAAACCGGAGCCATAACGGAGTCTGTGGAGCTGCAAGATTCAACTCCACCCAGTCAACGGTGCGGAAAACGCGGGGAGTGAATTCTGGTCCTGCCATCCCTTGTAGGGCAGGAGAAAAGTGCTGGAATTCCTCTGCCCACCGCGGAGTGGAAGGGATCCTCGACAACAACCCTGCAGGGCAGGCCAAGGATGCCCGAGTGGGACAGAGAGCTGGGGGCTCCCTTGCATCGGAGCTGAAGCTGGACAGGAATCTGACTTACGCTCCGAATTGCCGACAGTCGCTAGTCAGGAACTAAGCCTATTTCCAAGCCGGCAGGGCCAGATTCCGAGTGGGGGCCAGGCCTGAGGATCAGGAGGAGCAGCCAAGCGGCCCTTCCTGGAGCCGCCTGCCCTGGACGTGTCCAGAGGGAGCCGGGGGGGGGACCCAGCCACGCCCCTCCCCCTCCCAACTCCACCCAAGCCCCTTCCTCCCAGCCGGACGCGCCCTGCTCACCTTAGCGCCCGGTCTCCAGTCTCCTTCGCCGAAAATCCCCCGGCGCCGCCCGGGCTGCTCTGCTTTCAGCCCCCCCGCGCGTGGATCTCTGGCTCCGCGCAGAGGGAGCCCAACTGCAGAGCGCAAGAGACACGACCCCCACCCCGCTTCCTTCCCCTGCCTTCCCCGCGGAACGAAGGAGTTCGGGCGCCTCCGAGCTGGCCAGACCATCCTTGCAGAGACGTCACTCGCCTGTCAACCCCCCCCCGTCTGTCCTGGGGGGGGGAGACGTTCGCCAGAACGCCCCAGGTATTCTCAAGAGCTCCCCTGCTCCCCCTCTGAAACCTCTGACCTCAAGACAAGCCCAGATGGGGGGCTCCCCTCTGCGGGGTGCAGGGGGCTGTACGAAAGGAAATCCCTCCCCCAGACCAGACCAAACTCTTGCTGGCTGCCTCAGAAAGGATCCCCTGCAGGTGGGAAAACGAACGAGGAGTGGAAGGAAACTTTTTCCTTTAAAATGTTTTGAAAAGTGTGCACACACCCAGCTCCTTAACTGCCTGCAGCCTGGCAAAAAAATTTTTTTGGCAAGGGTGGAGCCCAGGTGGGACTAAAAAACACCTTTTAGTAGCTTTATTATTCTCTCTCCAGTTAACTAGAGGGGCACAACAAAGTGAGTCTCTTCCCCCTTTTCTGCAGAAAAACTTCAAGGAGCTGGGCAGAAAACTGGCAAGGGATGGTGGAGAATTCCCAAGGAGTAAAAGTTCTAGAGGCTGAAGGGTGGGGTGGGGGAAAGAGAGAGGGGTCTTTAAAAACCAAATAGGAACAAATAGAGAAGAAATGGGAACAAACAGAAGAGACGGATTCGGGCAGGTGTAGAATCCAGCCTGATCATCCAAGGACAGGAGAGCCTGGAAGCATTTCAAAGAGACTACGGAACTGCCTACCACAAGGGGAGGGGGCATCTTCCTGGCCACTCTGGATTGCTGGACAGGACAGGACAGGACTGCATGCCCCAAAGGCGGAGAGGGAGGTGGGGAACTGCAATCCCTCCACCTTTTCCCTCTGGGCTCCTTGCGTGAAGGACCACCTTCCCCACCAGACTAGAACCCCATTCTGAGTCTGGGGGGGCCTGCCAGCTTGCCCCTCCCTCCGGGCTGATGGCTTTGTCAGGGAGCAGCCAAGGGCTTAGAGTTATGCCGGACTAAGGAATTTTTCTGGCCAGCCCAAACAGGCCTGGGCTGCACCCCTGACCCGGAGACAGCAGGAGTGCAAGGAGCTGATGGGGGGGGGGAAATTGCAAAGCAAAGGGGGGAGGCTGCAGCCCGGAGGCCCTTGAGACAACACTCCGCTGGGGCTCAGAGGATTGGCCACTCTACACAGTGGGGGGGGGGAGAGGAACCCGACCCATGACTTGAGTCCAAGGACTCAACTCCCCACGGCCCACTCAGCCCCAAAGGGAGCCTTATCAACTTTTTCTCCTTCTGCAAAACTTGGAGGGCTGCCTCTGCCGACCCCTCCCTCCCTGGGTGTGGACGGGCAGCAGGAGTTTCTCCCCTCCCCAATTGTCTGGTGGTCCATCTGTGAGGAAAGGCTGCCCACTGCTGGTCTGACGCAGCAAATGCCAGCTACCGGAAAATGCCAGCTGGGAGTCCAGTTGCCCTGTTAAGTGGGCGTGATGGGCCACGCCCACCTTTCCCAAGATGCCTGCCATCTACTGGGTGCCACAGGTCCAGCTGAGAAGGTGGGTTGCCCGCTTCTCTCTTCAGGTTCACGAATGTGGAGTTGCAAATAAACACATGGGCTACCTAAAAGGTCTTTTCAAATTAGTTTGGGTGCGTTAATTAAAGCAATATTTATATACATATGACCCAAGTAGGTATCGTAAAGGTGCCAACATCTGGGTTGGCCACTAGCAGAAGAGGCTTTACACTCAACCCCCATAATCCCCAGCCAGTGTGGTTTAGCTGCCCCTCCCACGAGTTTTCTTTGGGCAAACCAAAAGAAATTGCACAGCTCTCTCGTTAAATTTTAATTCAACGGTTGGGTTTCCTAAAACCACCCACAGAAGGCATCAAGCAGTAGTAACAACGTTAAGGCTTGGCATAGTTTTCATGCCCTGGAAAAAGACAGCAAATTTTAAGCCAGAGTCAGTTCCCTGAAGAAATCCCTTGTGCAAAGAGGCCTCGTGGATGTTCAGCCCAAAAGTCACTCGGAAACGTCACGGACATCCAGCCGCTCTGGGTTGGCTGGTTTCACTCCCCAGAAATCAGTCGGGATGTCAGATGAGACTGACAGGAGAAGGCAAGGGAAGACCACTGTGGCCCCACGGGCAGAAAGCCGCCTCCCGAGGGGTGAAGCACCCACGAGGGGCGAGGCTTTCCTGCGTTACGCGCCCTCCTGGCACGGCTGTGCACTAGCCAGTCCTAGGGCACAAAGGGTGTCTCTTGTGCGCGATCCAAAGCTCAGAGGAAGACAGGCTCTCCCTGGCAGGCCGCCCCAGTGAGCAGGGCCCGGCTGCCCCCCCTTTATGTCCCCAGAAGTAGAAAGGCCACCAGAGGAAGGCCGCAAAAGAGCATCGGGGTCCCTCCGCCTGGGCCAGGGAGCAGACATGCCTCTGCCACCGCCGGGCCTCCCAGAAGGGCTGCAGAGTGACCGGAGAGGCTGGAAGGCACCTGCTGGGCTTCTGAGGGGAGGGACGGGAGGCAAAGGGGCCGGCCCAGGCTGGCAAAGGAGGGGAGGGCCTGGTCAAGCCTTGTAGTTCAGCTCCGCGTTCATTTTTGTGTACATCTCGTAGATGGTGTCGAGGACGGGTGTTGCTTTGGACAAGAACTGGTGGATCTTTTCAAAGGTCTCTTCCTGCCTGACATCCTGGCCTTTCTCCAGGGCCCTCAGCAGGTCTGACTTGTAGGGCAGAGCGTAGACGGAGCCCTGGGGAGGGAAGCCAGTCAGCCGGCGGCAGCTTTGGCTTTTCTGCCTTTGCCCCCCCCGTCCCCCCCCAGGGCCAGAGCCAGAATCGTTCAGTCCTGAAGACCCCCCAAGCCTTTGCAGAAGGGGGGGTCCAGGGGTGTGGCCACCCTCCCCCAGGTACCCCCCCAGCCTCCCCAGGCAGGCTGGGTCTCTGCTGGAGGCCCCTCACCAGGAAAAGCTTCTGCAGCATCCAGCCGTGGTACTTCCTCAGGGCCAGCTCGTAGGCCTTGATGGCATTCACGCGGATCAGGTTGGGGTTGTCCTTATCCTGCTCGCCATCGGAAAGGCTCTGCAGCAGGACCTGGATGAACTTGAGACCCCTAGGGGGAGGGGAAAAGTTTCTGAGAGGCCGCCGGTCCCCCCCCCTTCGCCTTGAGCTGGGCCCCTGTGAGGTCCTCCAGCCGCCCCTCAGAAGCAGACGTGGCTTTGCGGTCACCCCCTCACCTCTTCAGCCACATGAGGGCCAAGGTGGCCCCCACCTTTGGCCACGCCGGCCCGTGCATTTCCTTCTCTGCTTCTAGGATGTTCTGGAGGGTTTTGAACTTGGCTGGGTTTGTTTCATAAACCGCCCGTATTTTCTGAAATTGAGCCAAAAGAGGAGGATCATGAGTTTGACCCGGGGTGGTTTGGGTCCAGCTGGCGGGAGAGGGGGCCGCAGCCCCCTTAATCCTGCTTCCTGTGGAGCCGGTGCTCCCGCTTAGTGCCTCGGGATTGGCAAAGAGCTCCCTTCCCAGCTGGACTCCCAGTGGCCTGATGTGCAAACCACAATAGACACAAACAACCACATGCAATCAACCCACAGCGGCTCGATGCCAGCTTGGGCCAGATCCCAGCTGAAACCCACCTCCCTCTTTCCCCAGAGCCCCAGGACTGGGGCCTTCCCTACCTTAATGTTCCCGGAGAGATCGGCCTTCACTGGGGCGTAGACAAGCGGGGTGCCCAGGCAGTCTGCGGAGGAGAGAGCAAAGGTCTCCAGAACGTGTGTTGAAGGTGGGGTGTGAGGTTGGTTAGTTTTTTTCTTGTAAGATGGTTTATTGGACACATAAACGTTGTATCATTAATGCAAGTTAAAGTTTGCATTACAGCGTATTCTGGCTTTTGTGGATGATTAGCCACCCAGAGTCACTATGTTACAATGCAGGCGCTACACAACCCTCTGCTTAAGTCAGGGAACGGCTTCCTACGGGTGAGGTTGCTTAGACCTGGCATTGGGAGCACTTCATGGAAGTAGATGGAAGCAGAGGGGGTGGGGGGGTGGACAGCAGGGCTTTGTCCGCTTGCTCAGAGTTGGTTTTGGGGTACGGAGAACAAAGCTGTGGCTCTGGGGATGCCTGTTTCGCCACAGGGCCCTCGGGGCAAGTCTGCCTCTTCCTCCAGATCCCAGAGCAGCACCCCAGCCGATCCTGTTCTTCTCGTTCCCCCACTGGCTTTCCGGAATGGCCGAGAGCCTCTTGGCAGCCACTCAGCACCGGCTGCAGCCAAGGGCCCCGGCTCCTTCCCAGACCCTCTCCAGTCTGGGGGCTGGTCCTTGCCGGCCAAGCCCACTGGAGGCGCAGGGCCGGCCCAGGGCAGAGAGGGTCTCAGGACCTGCGCAGCGTCTGCCAGGCTGCTGGCGAAGGCGTCTGGTGATGCAATCCACCCCCTGAGGATTGCACAAGGGAGAAGGGAGAGGCTGGCACACCCGGCAGGCCCTGGGAGCTGTTCCCACTGGGAGGGGGGAGAGATAAGCAGCCGGCGAGTCTGGCTGGGGGAAGCAGCAGGCAGACCAGGCTTGGCTCCCGACAGAAAAGGCGGCCTGCTTTCAGGATCGCTCAGCCGTTGGCAGGGGTGGCAAAGCCCCCCAGTGGGACCACCTTCTTTCTTAGCTTCCTCCACAGAGCAAACAGGACCCTCAGATTGCCCCCCCCCCGAGTTCTTGGAAGGGAGGCAGTTTTTTCTCCCACTGAACTAAGGTAAACCTTGCAATGTCTCAGCTGAGCCATGCCATAAGCCCACCAAGACACCCTGCTCGTGTTTTGAGGTGAGCGCCCCCTCTTTTCCACCTTGGAACCCGTCCCGAAACAAAAGGGCTTCGTTTGGCCTTTCCAGACCTTTATTGTTTGGAAAGCAGAGAAGGACTGAAAGAGGCTGGGCTGGATTTCTAGAGGTGTCAGTTATGTCCATTAGAGATCCCATTTCCACAAGCCACTTGGCTGCCCCCCCTCCCAGGCTTGGGGTTCAGAGAGTGAGATGTCCAAGAGATGGGGAAAAGACTTAACCCGGGGCAGGATAGCCTCTGGTTCAGGGAAGACCACGTTAAAGGCAACCAGACTGGGGCTCTCTGCACATGGCCCAAAGCACAGACCTTAATGAAAGCTCAGGTTTAATTTTATATATGTAGCGACAGCACAGTTGTGCCCCAAAGGAGTAAAAGAAAACCAAACTCGACTGGAAAAAGGGATTCCCGATGCCTGAGATTTCTGCCCTTTAGTTTATTTAAGAATTAAAGTCTCGGTTTCACATTCTCTGCAAAGGCTTTGTGTCCCTTAAGCCGGTCTGGCAACTTCTGCCCCCCTTTGACCTGCTGGAGCACCTGGAAAGATCTGCCCCTTTGCAAAGCTTGATGGGTGATCGATCCGGGCCTCCGCTGGGGAAAGTGACGGGGGCTGGCCAGCCCGGCCTGGGACTCAAAAGGGGCCTTGCACTGCCCACCCCCCTCCCCCAAGGGGCTCCAGCTTGGCATAGGCTCAGCTCCAGTGGAAGATAAACGCTGGACCGTAAAACCGATCATCCACAGACCAGGAGTGCCGCGGCTGGTGGGTGGGCGAACCGGTCTCAGGAGGCTGATCAGGCTCAGCGATGCCTCCGTCCGTCCTCAGCCGCCCCT
>JANHFS010010209.1:3509-14108 GCA_032467975.1 Trimeresurus albolabris | reverse complement strand
AGGTTGCCTACCCCTGCCCTAGTGTTTTGTTTCTTTCTCTTGGGATGGAAAATATCAGGAAATGAAGGAGCCTCCCAGTATCCTTGGCAGCATTGGGAAGACTAAGATATGACCATTCTGTATATGATTATGTCATGTGACATAATCATGTGACATACAGTGACATACTGTATGAAGAAGAATCCATTGTTTGAATATTGGGCTTCACTAAAAACAATAGAAAATAAACAAGTGATTTCCCCATGAAAATGAAACTTTACTCACATGGTGTTATTCATGAGCAAATCCCTTTTTTCAACTGCTTTCATTCTAAGAGAGAAGATTTCAATTTCATCTATGTGTCAGAATATGACCAAAGTGAGTTACAATACTTGCAATGCAATTATTTATGATTGATTAATGGTTGTGAAAGTTGGACCTTAAAAAAACTGACTTGCTTGAACTATGGTGCTGGAGAAGGCTCCTGCATATTCCTCGGACAGCAAAGGTGATTAACAAGCAAGTACTGGAGCGCCTAACACCAGACATGTATGTCACTGGAAGGAATCACAAAACTTGTCTCACTTATTTTGGTCATGTAATACAGGGGAATTCACTGGAGAAAACAATTATGTTTGAAAGAGTTGGCGGCAAAAGGAAACCAGGCTGACAAAGAACATGGTGGCTTGACACCATCAAAGCTGACACCAACCAGAGCATGACATCAACTCAAAGAGGTAATGCAAGATCAGAAGATGTGAAGAGACCTGGCCCATAAAATCACCAAGAGTCCAATACGACTGAATGGATAACATCATCATCATTATTATTGATTAAAGTCATAATTAAAAAGAGGGCCAATTGTGTCATAGCATCTAAATGTTGTTTTGGACTTAGGAAGAATCAGATTCATGCTACTATTTAAACACAGGGATCCCTAGGTTATATGGAGCTCTGGAAGTTCAAATTGTCCACCTGTGTTTTATGCTATGAATTACACAGTATAGTTCTCCTTTTTATTATGTTTCATATAGAACGAAATAATGGAGGCAAATCAGAATTCTTGTTTGTTTCCATTTTTAGTTAACCTAAATGATAACTACAAATAGCAGACAACTGAAAGATAGTGAGATGATTTTACCAGAGAAAAGGAGGGTTTGTTTTCATTATATATGGTGGCAAAGAACCTATATTTCAAAAAATTGTAGCATTCCACAGATATACAAAATACCTTTTTTCTATATCCTTAATTATTGAAATATAGTTGCTATGTGTTTCATGTAATTCAAGCTGACTCTTCCTATGAAAAAAACATTCTGATAAAGTCAACATCAGTTTTGAGAAGTTCTGCTTGTTGCTTAACTATCAGGTATTAGGTTGGCTTCTTTCAGGTAGCCACTCAGAGCGTGCTTATGTAGGATAATGTGCTTCAGAGGGATCGGTAGCCTTTCAAGATAAACGGAAGACAAATCAGAAATTAGCACTTGTGCTGTTATGATGTTCAGAAAGTGATAGAAGTAAAATTGAACAATTCAACACTTGCTGACATGAACCAAATATTTTATAGAAAAGCTAGGTCTGCCTTTACATTACCATTTATGTGATTAGACGTATAAGTGCAATGACAGTAGATTTTTCTATTTTTTTAAAAAACAACAACAACTGTGTTTATAGCAAAAGCATTTAAGCTCTGGATTTACCAGCTTGTTTAAATCAAAGTTAAGTTTATCTTTTATATTCCGATAAAAAGGTTGTGCACCTCAAATGAATTAAGAAACAACGTAACATCCTTGCGAGTCTTGACCTCGGAAATTAAATTGCTTGTAAATACTAATTCATAGCTGATCATTATACAGAGATGGTTTGCCCTGTGCAATACTGTACTGCGCCTTGTTGCCAAGATCTGCATACTTATTATACCAAGAAGCTGTAATTCAAATATAATGATCCTGTTAAAGCTGTAATGCTGTCTGAATTTCAGAATTGGTTTGCCATTCTTCCATCTTTGGTTTTTGGAGGAAAAGGGTATACAGAAACACCTTCTTCCCTTACTTTAGAATAAGAACCACAACTTGTCTATAAATGGAGAATGCCAAATGCATCACAACTGGACTGTCGATAAATTTGTTTGGTCAAAAGACAGACTGTCAAATCTGTCTGCTTTCATCCACTTGCAAACACAGCATGGGGCTATGATTTCTTTGTCTCGCTTTCCCTGCTTAAAGCTAGAGGATTTGGAAAGCAGATTTATTTTGCTAAGCTTCAGGCTGCATTCAAGTACCAAAAACCATCAGAAATGTAGTGATTTCTCTTGCAATAAGAGCCTCATTCATGACTCTCAATGATGTTATTGGAATGCAGAGTTAAACAGCTACAGCACTGAATCAAACCTACCTGTGTCCTTAGGCTTTATCTAGTCACAGAAAGATTTTTATAAGTGAGGATAGAAATCATTTGGCAAATATTGGGCTTAAACAAGCCACAAATTTACTAAATGAATAGTTAAAAGCAATGTGCAAGATTCAGAAGAGTCCCATCAAATACAATGAGAAAGCAACTGTGCATTTACATTTTATTTATATATGTAGACAACTTATATGACTACCTATCTCACACAGTGATACTAGGCAGCTTTCAACAACCAGAAAAAACAACAATATAAAACACATAGGAGACAGAATCACCCATACCATTAATCCCTGACTTAACCCTATCTTAGCCAAAGGTTGAAAGAAGAGCTAGGTCTGCATGGCTTTCCATTAGGCTAAAGGGGGAGAGGCCCCTAAAATCACAGGCAGAAGGGTTGGGGCAGCTACAGAAAAGATGTGCTTCCTACAAGGTGACAATATTTGAGAAAAGAGACCATGAGTGCATCTACTCTATCAAAGCCAGGGGGAAGATAATTCAATCTCAGGGGAAGTTAATTCTGCAAATAAATTGGCCCTGTAGTGCAACATAGTGATTTAATGCTGATAACAATAAGTTGTATCTCAGAAAGCAGTGGGAGGCCAATAGGGCTATAAAACAGGGAAGCTCCCAGAAATGTGCTCCTGGAAGGTCTTCAAAGGCAGCCACATATAGGGCACACTGCAGTAATCCAATCCAATCACATGTGATCGACTGCAAGCAAGGTCTCCCAATCCAGGAATAGGAACACTTGGTGCAGAAAATGAATATTCACAAAAGCCCTCTTGCCCTTGACTGGTACCTACTCTTCCTAGCAACAGCTACAAGTCCAGGAAGTATGGCAGCCCAGCCTGACTGAAAATGTTCAGAATGATCTGCTTTATGCTTTATCATGAAGATAAAGAAGGAAGACCTGCAGGATTCTGTAACTGTAGCCATTCTAATACAAGTAGTTTTAGGCCTACCCTGTATCTGTTTCTTGATTTGATCTACCTGACAAGGGCATACCACAGCCTCTTTTAAGATAAGTGGCACCATTCCCTCTTGCAAAGAGTCATTAACTACCACTTTGATATAATTGTGTGCCAACTGCCAGGAGGCCTTGACCACCAGGAGAGGTCTGCAAGTAGCAGAGCTCACAGCAAGAAGGAACCTGTTCACTTCTTCAGGCCTGACCAGGTCCCATATAACTGAACTAGGATGTGCCTCAAACATTTCCAAAGGATCTTTCCAACCATATTCTAACTCTGAACAAAGTCAAATGATTTTGTCTGAGAAATGCTTAGAATAGTCCTCATAGCAATCCTGCCAGGGCTGACCAGTCCCCTCCTTTGCCTGAATGGCCACTGGTTTTCCAGGAGTGTGCAAACTTCTGTATATATACAATATGTACAATACACACACATACACACACATACACACAAACACATTTTATTGGTTGGTCAAATGTACAGATATAGTTTAACTTGCATAGTTACATAACATCTGTTACATATTTTTCCTACAGCTCTCTCATACATTCTTTTAGTGACACAATAATTATTGAGAAATATGCATTTAACTGATCAACAATTCCATATTTACAACTCTGATTAGTGTAGAGCTGCTTTGGTCTTACAGTATTTGCAAAAGTCAATGATGAAACTTAATGCAGCTAGTCATTATTTTTATCACTTACATCTTTATCTGGCACATTATCTATTCTCTAGCACCATGCATAGAAACTAATAAAATTGATACCATCAAAGCTGTATCTTCATGCAAATCCACTGTATATGTTGAATATACAATACAGCTACCATAAAACACTGAACATTTAATACTAATTAAATTATTTGGTATTTTTGACATTATCATTGCTTCTTTTCTTCTTTGAAACTAATGGAATAATAATAATAAAT
Organism: Trimeresurus albolabris; assembly: GCA_032467975.1. Lineage (NCBI taxonomy): Eukaryota > Metazoa > Chordata > Lepidosauria > Squamata > Viperidae > Trimeresurus > Trimeresurus albolabris. Next base: position 9,822 of record JANHFS010010209.1, on the reverse strand, counting down.
GGGGGAGGGGAATCTACCACCTTGCATTTTATGCTTGTACCCTGATATCCTCTGTAAACAATTGTAACGTCTGTTCTGGGTAAATTTGCCTACTATTACCATTAATATACTAGTTTTATTGAATAATTGAATTCAACTGAACTGAATCAAAATTACCTGGGAATACAGTCATAAAAGTTAATATCTAATCCATTTCAAAGTCTATCCATGCCTTTTATTGCACTGGGTCATATTTTGTGCACACCCCTCAATGAATCTTTAAAAAATCAATTTTGTCTCAGGGCCTGTGTTTCCCACTCATTTAAAATACCTCAACATTACCATGTCTTTCAATAGTTAACTCCAACCTGTTTTGAGATGATTGCCGAGACCATTTTCTGGAAAATTGTGTTGACATCTTCCTTCACAAAATTCAAGGTAACCTGACTTATATTAGCATACTTGAAATCACTGGCATTCATTATAAACATGGCCTGACCTCCATTTTGACAGATAGTTGCATAGTCCAAAGATCACATGGATTTCATTGCCTGTCACCCAGGCAACAAATGATAGTTCCCCTTCATTTTTAGCCCAACTCTTTCCTGATCAGCTTTTAAAGAAATTCTACCTTCTTAATTTAATTGATGGCTTTAACACATTGAGAGTTTAATTTTAATTAACCTTCATTAGCCAGCGAAGGGGAATTTCATATGCCTGAAAAGGTCCTGTCTGGAGCACAGGATTCAGGACTTCCTCTCTCCTTGGTGGAATAATTAAGAAACTAGCCCCAGCTGTTCTTTCTAGTGTTTGCTTGCTGAGTGGGAGAAGATGAGAAGTAATTTGTGTTTTTTTCCTGCAAATTCTACTAGGCTTTTTAAGGCAATTAAAAACTCAAGTAAGGAGGAAGCTGGAAAACTATGCCAAGAAATGTCTCTAAGCGTCACTTACAATGACTAGAGCAAAGATAGGAAGTCTAATGACTTCTAGATATTTTGCACTGCTACATCTCCACAATTTGTTGCTTCCAGAACATCTGGGCCAGATTGATTATCTTTGTCTTTAGCCTTGGACATCAGTTTTTATAGATTCTTGCTGCTTTTCTCAGGCTGCACACACTGCCTTTTGGGGGACACGCATGCAATGTTTCAACAAATGTAGAAAAAGAGATGAAGATATTGCAAGGCTACAACACTGGTTGCATCAATGTGACCCCTTTTGCTTCTCTCCCTCCCATTCCAAAAAAAAAGGCTTAGAATTGTTTGTTAGCACTTCAGATATTTAAAAGATGATGTGACCATGTGATCAAGTTTTGGTTTGGCCAGTAAGTCTAAATTACAACAGGATAATCCAATTGGACGGAAACACTATGGCTATACAGATTTAATATGTTTGGTTAAAGCCTGAGAACACAATGTGTAGTTTAAGGCAAATCTGTAAGTTCTTAATTGAAGCTGAATAGTAACTAAAAATTCCTACATTAACTCACCCTTTAACCACATTTACAGTGTGCTTCAAAATAGTCATAAGGTTGTTTCAAGCCAATTAGCAAGGAATAACATTTAACCTGATCGACAATATTTCACTCTGTGTGGGTTACGTGCATCTGTTAAAGTTGGCATCTTTATTTCTTTTTATCATTGTTTATCCCATCATGTTTCACAAAATAAACCTTTATCTAAACACTTCTGAACAAACTGTCACATAGAGTTTAACAAAATAGCTTTATTACAAGGAAATTGGCCAAAGATAATTGACATGATCCTAATATGTCTTACAATAGGTTTCCTGAACTTAAATTAAAAGAAACTCTTATAAAGCATTAGGAATGCTTTAGAAGATGATTGAAGATGCTAAGGCTACCATTAAGAGAAACGAAAGTTGAAAAGCTGATTAATGTCAAATTGGTGAAAGATAGATAATAGCCATTAATTCACCTGTACAGTACTTTACATCTCAAGAGCAGCTTTATTGATTTCAAGGGGAGCAGTGCAATGAAATGAGTTCATCCAATAAAAATGAAGCTATCTTAAAAATAGCTATATAAAAAAATCAGGAATTCATACTAATTAATGGAATAGAAAACCTCCAAGGTCCCTTCCAGCTTCTATTCTATTCTATTCTATTCTATTCTATTCTATTCTATTCTATTCTATTCTAGATCAAAGACATTCTTTTTTTTACCTGTGAAAAGTCAAAACTATCAAAGTTTATCTTAAATGTATTATTATTTGTTAAATTGTTGATAAAATTCATCATCCACTTTTTGTTATGATCACAATAAAGTCCATGTATTCCCATACAAAATTCTTATTAAAGTGGAAGAACTGTGGGTATTTGTCTATGGAAATTCTCAATCATCCAGGTCATAGTTATCCCAAAGATGATTTTTCACAAGGCAACTGGACTTTCTTGTTTTTCTTTGAAGACATTTTGCTTCTCATACAAGAAGCTTCTTCAGCTCTGACTGGATGGTGGGGAATGGAAAAATCCAGTTGCTTCATGAAAAAACATCTTTGGGATAAGTTTGGATATTAATCTATAAGACTCTATGAAATACGTAAGGCAAGAGTCAGGAACTTTCAGCCAATGTGTGGGTTTTGGTCCATCATCCAAAATCATTTGATCAGTAGTCCCCAAAAGAAATATATTTCACCATCCTATGAAAGAGAGGGATAGAACATTTGTTGGCTCCTCAGTCAATAATTTCAACAGCTGTCTCAGCACAGGTAGAATAATGAATAGCCACGAGAGCAGTGGCATAGTCTCTGGCCCCTATTCAGAAGAAGGTTACTGATCTCAGATCTAATGGAATACTTTCTCTCATGTGTATATGACTAGTCCTAGTCATATACACAAATTCATCAGCAAAAGTCTTGGCTGCCTCATCATGTGGATGTTCATTTGGCATCACTTTGAAGGAGGGCTCTGAACATCAACCTTCTAGACATAAAGCACTTTTGTGCTTTTATTTATTAATAAACTTTATTGGAGTTTATTACTCACAGATGAAGACATTTTTATTCACCCAGTTTATGACATCTCAAGATGTTACAGTTCTGCAGCTCATTGCCACTGGCTTGTATGTTAAAAATATTACAAAATGTGTTAAGCTGTTGATGGCTATGCTTAATGTCTTTATAGTGCATGAATGTATTTTAATGTTGTGTATTGCCTGAAGATGTATAGTGTGACAGGTGATGTACAAATATTTTAAATAAAGTGTGTTAAAACCACAATGCTATAAATATACAGCATTTTAAAAATCAGAGATAAGAGAGACAGCAGCATAGATTCAATTAGAAGCCTAAATGAATAAATATATTCCAGCCATCCTTGAAAATGTAGAAACTTGGTACCAACCATAAGTGAAAGGAATTAGTTGTGGATTAAGAAAATATTCTCAGATTCTTATACAACAAATTTCAGTCAAAAATTAAGACCTAGGTCTATATGTATGTATGTATGTATGTAGGTGTGTGTGTGTGTGTGTGTGTGTGTGTGTGTGTGTGTTCATCCTATGTATGTTGGCAACCAGGCCAGTACATAATTATCTTTTCAAAAGAAAAGCAAAATAGATTGCAGTTTTTCTATGCTTAACCACATCTGAACACCTCCCCAAACTAGGTACAGTTTATAAATATGTTTCTGATCCTCATACCTACATTACTGAATTACGATGGACTTGCACTGATTAGCCTCATGGCCATGTTTTATTCTTACGTTTGTAATAATAAGTGATATTCCAGCCAGTTAACAGGGAACAAAATTGAACTAAGGAAATGCCAGTGATTATTGCAATACATGATAAATCCTTTCTAAAGAAAAGAGAAGCTGACCTTCAGGTGTTTACAACTGCTGGTTATACTTCTAATTCTATCCTTGGTTGGTAAGAAAAAGAGAGATGAAGTTGTTTAATATCAGCCCTGGAAGTTCACCCTTTAGGAAGCTGAATTAGCCATGCCTGATAGCTGTACAGTAATGCAACATACCTTATCTCACAGGAGATTACAGACTAAGCTGATTAATTTCTGCTGAGGAATTCTGGGAGTTGAAGTCCACAAGTCATAAAAGGGCCAAGTTTGCAGACCTGGGCTTGAGGAAAGAAAAAAAAGCAAGGCTTTCTGTCTTTGCTCAGTCAAAAACAGGATGGTAACACATATTAGCCAGGACAGTTAAGTCCACCATTTTCATTTCTGCTTGAATCTCAATTTATCAACCCTAAATTCTGTTCATTTCCCCCTCTGAATTGATTTACATATTGCATATATTCCTTCTGGAGGAAAGACAGAATGTAGATATAACTATTAAGGAAACAGGCTGCTTCAGCAAATCTGCCCCAGAAAAATGGTGGATCACTTTCAGAAAAGCAAAGAATATGGTAGAATTCACTCCCCATCAAAATAACAGGAGGATGACCTTTCCAATCCTTGACTCTTTACCTCATATTTCCCCATGTTGATGGGGAAAAGTTCAAAACAAAACCGGCTTTGTTTTATATGATTGATAAATGATTGCAGAAGACTCACAAATATGTAACATATTATCAACATTACCAAGAGCTAAAAGTTCAAAACTAACTTTTTAATCCTCATAACATATTCCTAGTTATACCAAATTTAAGAGATTGGTTGCTGCATTTGTACCAATTGATATTTTTCAGACACTCCTAAAGAGTAGCTCTAAGTAAAGCATTTTTTGTAAGCCTTCAGAGATGGGACTTTACCAGGCCTGGCCAAGTCAAGAATTAAATTACCATAGCTGACAATTAGATGCACACTTTGCAATTGCTGCCATCTTGATAGTCCTCTAAGATTGTGAAAGTATTCTTTCAAAAGGAGTACAAACCCAGAATATATACCCAGAACAGACTGCAGCCAATCTCAGATACCAGTTTCCTGTTGCTAACAGCAGCTTCATTTTATCTCTGTTTAATTTCAGCTTGTTCACCTGCATCCAGCTCATTGCCAAACTTTGCATTGTTTAAAAGAATTAATTGCATCCTCAAAGTAAGGTGTCAAGGGGCAGTAGAGCTGACTATAATCAACTTAATAATGATACCTAATTCCAAAGCTCTGGATGATTTCTCCCAATGCTTTAATTAAATATTATATAGCAGACAATATGATGCCTTGTGTCAGCCTTTCTAGTAGGCCAGGTCAGGAAACATTACAGAAATGCTACTTTATTTTCTTGTAGTCAGATGTAATAAAAGAGTCTTGAAAGCATTTTATTCTTTTAATATCAAACAGAATCATAAGGAAGTTGTTTTGAGGTTCTTCTCAGGCCTTCCCATTTTTCCAGGACTGAGTTGTATTTTATTTTTCCATTACTCCATCACTTTACTTTCATCAGGATTCCTTCTGCATTCCTCTACATCCAGTTGCATCATACGGAGGCTGCACCCTCCCCAGCTTCAGCAATGCAAAAAAAGTCACAATATGTCACAACACGTCACTTGACGTGGCGAGTTTGACAACCGTGCTCTACATCATCATGCCCCAGATCTGTGACTTAAGCTTTATGTAGTTGCTGATGGCTTCAGAAAGATCCTTGGACACAATTAGACCTACCTTCATCTCATCCAATTTATGGCATAGACTATCCACCAAGACAAACAAAGCAGTCTCTGTCCATATTGCTGTTGAAAATTCTTCTGAAATGTATCTGGATAATGTCTGTCATTTGTCAACCTAGTCTATGGAGATTCTCAGTCAGTCAGGTCATGGTTGTCTCCAAAGTGCTTTATCAAAAGGCAACAAGACTTTGGGAAAGGAAAAGAAAAACAAAGTCCAGTTGCCTTTTGAAAATGCACTTTGGGGATTGTCAGATTACCATTTTCCAAATCATATTAGCCAAAAATAATATATTTGAGACAGTCCAATGTTTTCTAGTTCCTTCAGGTTAAGAAATTTTATCTTGATTAATGGTCCCAATCACTGACACATTTTTTTTCCTGTAAAGAATCATGAATTATCTTCCTTAGGCTTTAGATGACATCTCCCTTGATAATTTAAATCAACTTGCAAGGGAAAGGATCAAGGAAGCAGATTGCACTCATCACCTTTCTACATACACTGTCAACATCCTCAAGAATTACAAGCTGAAAGAATTCAGAAAACGGGTTTGGCATGAGTACAGCATCATACTTTGCCCCAATATTGGAATGTATATCAATGATTTACTTTGTTTATATCTGTGTGTATTTGTGTGGGTGGAGAGAGGGGAGGGAGGGAGAAGGAGAGGGAGAGGAAGAGAGAGAGACAGAGAGAGAAGAGAAACCCACTATCTAGATTAGGGATATCCAAACTCGGCCCTTTGATGACTCATGGAC
>JANHFS010010208.1:219398-236625 GCA_032467975.1 Trimeresurus albolabris | reverse complement strand
GGAAATCCTATAGCCTACGTGCAGAACTCTTACAAGGTACGTGTACATGTAGAAATTGTGTAGAAATCTTGCAGTCTTCGTGTAGAAATTTAGTGTAGAAATCAGTCTGTCTACGTGTAGAAATTTAGTGTAGAAATCAGTCTGTCTACGTGTAGAAATTTTACAGAGTACGTGTCACTTAACTTTACTTTTTATTCTAAAATTTTATTCCTCACAAAACTAATACAAAAACCTAATACAAAATATTTTAAAAAAGGAAAAATAATTATTAAAAGGTGTAGAAACAAATCCCCTGCAAAAAGAAAAAAGGGAAGTTTCCTGGTTCCCTATTTCCCCCTTCAACCCAACAAGTATATTCCAACATTAACAACTTATCACTGCCTCTTAAAATACAAACAAATACATCTCCATCCCATACCTCACCGGATTTTCTATCATCTCTAAATGTTTATCTCTCCTTATTAATCAGCAAAAGTTCAGTAAAAACTAACAAAAATCCCATAAACGCCACTGAAGATGTTACCTAACCTGGTAACAAAATGTTCAGAAACTCACCCACAAGCTCAGAGAACAAACCTTCACCCTTACTAACAAAAATACCTAACAATGTAAGTGTACAGTATAATCTCCCTTTCCATTTGATCTAAATCTCCCTCATTCCTCTTTTTAATAATCAAAATTAATCCCATTAACAAAAATTATAAAAATATAAACATTATCAGAAATAATAGCCCCTTATTTACATGTCAAAATATGTAGATATTGCAGACTAAAATAGCCAGTTTGGTATAGTGGATTAAGACACCAAGCTAAAAACTAGGAACTCTTGAGTTTTAGTCACCATGAAAAACCAGGTGAGTGACCTTGGGCCAGTCACTCTCTCAGTCCAACCCACCTCACAAGATTGTTGCTATGGGGAAAATAGGAGGAAGATGTGTTATGTTATTTGTAAAAATAATAAAGGTGGACAAAAATAAATAGATAAATAAAAATCCATTAACCCAGTTCATTTCCCCAACAAAAATATTTATCCTGTCAAAATAACCATTAAGCACCACCAGAAATACCAACTTATTTAACCATAATAAAAATATGTGTTTTTTTTTCCTTCAGAGGGACTTGTTCCTCTCTCATAATAACTTTTGGTTCCAAAATAGAGTTAAAATGCTCAAGCATTTCTTGAATCACAGATCAGTTTCCTTTAAAGTAGCCATCAGGTCTCTTCTTAATGATCAACCTTCAAAGACTTGTTATCAGTTTGAAATGCAAATACTATAGGACAGATTTCCTATGTGAGACTATCTTTCTAATTAACTTCAAAGTCGTTTAATCAATTTCATCCAAAACTTTCAAGACTTTCCTAAAATAACACTATAATCGCCCTTTTGCTCCATATCGATTTTGTTTTTTACAAAGCTGGAAACAAGTAATTTTTTTTTAAATGAATTGGAAAAAGACTCACCTAATGATTATTAACCTTGTGGTTCTGAAGGTTTTTTCAATCTTAAACAATTTTTTAAAATCTCTAAAGTGACTAAAAAGATGAGATTTGATTAAAACCCAACTCTTAGCAAACCTGCATAATTGGCTCAGGGCATAATCAGGGCATGATGAAACTTGCAACTCACAGCTGATCGGAAATAGCTGAAAAATGTTAGTTTCAGCTGTCTCACAAAAAAACCAGCTATCTAGAGCAGAGGTCCCCAACAGGTGGGCCGTGGCCCACTACTTGCCATCTGGCCGCATAAGTGGCTGGCCAGTGCATGCGTGTATGCGCGCGCACTCACCCCCTGCTCTTGCGCCAGCACTAGCCAAGTTGTGAGCCTCTTGCCAGCACTAGCCGAGCTGTGAGCCTCTTGCCCATGCTAGCTTAGCCGTGAGCCGCAAGCCTCTCACTGGTGCTAGCCAAGCCATGAGGCTCTCGCTGGTGCTAGGCGAGCCGCGAACCTCTTGCCAGCACTAGGCGTGCTGCGAGCCTCTTGCAGCGCTAGCATCCCCATATGCGGAGCGTGCATGCTCATGGCCCCGTTCACACGCACACAGCCACATTTGTATGTGTGTGCATGCACACATAAAGGTGCCTGTCCCTCCCTTTCCCACTGGACTGCCAACCCAGAAAGGTTGGTGACCCCTGATCTAGAGTACATAAGAGTAATCTCAAAATCTTTGTTCTACATAGAATTTTGGCAAAACCAAGAAGAAACCAAGAATTAGATATAAGTTATTGCAAGATGCTAAGGAAAGAGGAGGTTTGGATTTACCAGATTTAAAATTGTATTTTGATGCATGTTGCCTGGCCTGGTTAAAAGAGTGGGTGAACCTCCAGAATAAGAGGCTACTTGATTTGGAAGTTCATGAATTAGGGTTTGGATGGCATGGTTATTTTTGGTATGATAAAGTGAAAGTTAATGTTGATTTTAATAATCACTTTGTTAGACGTGCCATACTAAAAAGTATGGAATAAATATAAAACAAGATTCTCCACAGGGTGTCCCCACAGGAAGCTTTTTTTTTTTTTTAAGATAAGAAATTGTTGCAAAGCCGGACTAGTGGACTAATGCTAAAATAATACTTTTCAACTCGGGTGACTCTACTTTTAAATCAAGGAAAGATTTAGAATCAGAGGGTTATGCCTGTCATTGGTTTACATATCGACAACTGAAAGAAATATTCAAACTAGATAAAAAGAGTTATAGGTTTGATTTTGTTAAAAACGAATTTGAAACATTATTGTGTGGTAATGATGAACATATTATTGCTAAGGCTTATAAAATGCTATTGAAATTGAGTTTGGAAAATGTACATGTAAAACATTGTATGATACAATGGGCATGGAACTTGTATATAATGTGATGCTGGAACAATGGGAGAATATGTGGATGAAAAGCTTAAAAATTATACTGAGTTACAATTTAAAAGAAAACTTTTATTAGATAATGTATCACTGGTATTTAACACTAGACAAGCTATCTAGAATGTTGCCTATTTCTAATTTAAAACTTTCTAAAAGAAGCAACAACATATTTGTGTCTAGCAAAAATTGATTTACTAATTTTACTATTGTAGTTTTAAAACTGAATAATAATTTAAAAAATGTGAATTTAATTTGGCAATAATAAATTAACGTTATTAAAATATGTTGAAGATGTTTTTTGGGCTTTTATTTTTTGTTCCTGTTGTAATCCTAAATTTATATAAATTAGACCTAGTTCGAAGGATGAAATCCAGTAGAGGAAAAACTAACAATGCAGAATTTTTAATATCTCAGCTTTGTTGGCCTTAAATCAACTTGTAAACATTTTCATAGCAATAAAATAAGTGAATGCATATATAATTATTCTTTTTATCTCCCTTAGCTGTTATTAAATACATAATACTTAACCTTGAATAATAAGAAAGTTAAATTGTGTTACATTACTGCTATTTTTGTATAATGCTGTCTTACAGAAAATATGAGGCATGGAATATCTTAAGTATTTGTCTGATTTAAATGTTTAGCATCTTCTTCCAGAAATATATCATTTGATGTTTATGATTCAGCCAGACATACATTCATCTTTGTGAAAAGAGGAAAAGGTTACTATTTCTAGAGGCTTCAACATAGCCTCTAACTATTTGAGAATCCATAGTCTATAGTTTATAATATTTTTTTTTGATCTTGGATCATTTCCTGCATTGTAAACCTTTTGTTTGTTTTTCTTTTAGGAGGAGTACTTTGCTATTCAACAGTGAATCTCATTGATTTCAGTAAACATGGATGAATTGCAAGATGTCCAGTTAACAGAAATTAAACCTCTCTTAAATAATAAGACTTCAGCTCGAAACTTCCAGGACTTTGACTGTCAAAAGCACGAAGCTGAAGACACCAGCCTGAAGATGACGAATGTGATTTCGCCAAGACACTTCCAATTTTACACGGGAGAAAACCCGAATAACCGAAGACCAACATATACATACTATATACAACATATGTATAGACGTACACCCCTACATATACATGACATATGAGTATTAAACACTGTCCATCTTGAATATATAACAGAAGGAGGAAGTTTGAGAGTTAACTTATTGCCTCCTTTTAAAATAAAACAAAAGATCTCATATCCCATGTTTATTCTCTAAAAAAATCTCATAAAACATTGTCATTTCAGTCCTGGTATCAGCAAAGGATTACCAGAAACATATCTATATTTCCCTTGCTCAAATAAAGCAACTTCATATTCCTTCTTTTTACTTCTAACAATTTTAATTGTTGGTCCATTCAAACAATGTCATAGAACTTGATTACTTTTCATTTTTTTCTTTGTCCCTTCTCAATACTTTGGTTAAAAAAAATTAAAGGTTGGCTTATAAGTAGATGGGCTTATATGCAAATATGTAGTACAATTTATAGAATATTTTGCCATTAATAATATGGACTGGGGCTGATGGAAGTCTAACACAGGAGGAAGCCATCAGACATCATAACATATTATCCTTCTTCTGACAGAAAACTTTGGTGTGTTTTTTTAACATTATTCACAGTGCAGTCCTTGTAAACCTAATATAAAAATTGATAAGGGAACATAGATTTGAAAGGGCTAACTTGTTCCTGATTAATCATCCAACTCCAGATTCATATGTAAAGATTACCAAAATTAATTCCAAAATCAATATGGGTGTTAACATCACTGAAAATCAGCAACTCGAATAGAATTTAAATTGAAAGATGGTGATATCAGATTAATGATGGGATAAAACCTGGAAAGCAATTGCCAAAGTTGTTATTTTAGGTCTAGGCTTTTGAGTACCACTAGAGACAAATGTTACAAGGCAGCTCAGAATGGCCCTGCCAGATGTTTTCTGGAAAAAAAAAGAATATATTCTCCATCTGTCGAAAATCTAATCAGTAAAAACACTTGGGGAATGACAAGTAGAAGAAAGATGAGCAGCATTTGGGATGCAAATTTCTTTCAAACTTGTATTTAAACAGTTCTGGTCTGAGAAAATTTTATTGACAGAGTTGTTCATTCTGGACAGAGAGAAGTCCAAGAAACTTCATTAAACATTATTGTATAATCTTTAAACATTCGTAAATAGCCAAGATATGCAGGTGGTATGGGTACAGCTTGACTTTATGAATTTATCTACTCTGGTGATTGATAATTCACATTCATTTTGATAATGAAAATATGGTCAGTTCTTTGGATTACAAAACTGGCTTGCATCAGAGGAACTAAAGTTGAAATAGCTTCGTTGTCCTTCTGGACTGTTCAAAAAATTTGCAATGCTCAGTTTGGGGAGTTAACAGTTTTTGGGTTTAGCAAAATATTTCAGCAAGTGCTTGATTGGCATTGTCACCAAAATGTGATTGTAGTGCAGGCTAGTTATAAAAGAATGCAGATGTTACATTTCTGGGGCCATTAATCATCTGTCAGTCTCATTATTATGGATATAAGGATTGTATAGAACAAACATAAATAAAGCTATACATACCTCCAATGTAACAAAAGATTAAAATTAACCTTTATTAAACTACTAAGAGACTGTAAAGGTTTGCCCAGCCATGCCAAATTCCAGATGTGCAGATTTAATTTCCAGCAAAGATCAGGCTAGATGGAAAAATATAGGAGTTAAAGTCCATCTGGAAATTGCCATGGTTGGGAGACATTGCAGCAGCTAAATGGTTGCCTCAGCATCGGCCTGGTTCCTATTTGGTTGCTATGCATGTATATGTGCATCCAGTAACATTCAGTTCCAATGGTATTGTTTCTCTCAGAACTAAAAAGGAAAAAAAAACTAGTTAAATTTTCTCTAGGAGTTTTAGGTAATTTGTTAAGTGAAAAGATATGTTTTACCTTTTATGTACATTAGCATTTCCCATCCTGAAGCCGTTTGGCTGTCTAGGGATTGCAATTACCAGAATTTCTAGCCAGACTAGACCTTAGAGCTTGACTTCTAGCACACTTGGAAAAGACTAAATTGGCAAGGTAGCACTACAGCAGCGTGAGTTCCTAAACCAGGGGTCTCCAAATTTGGCACCTTTAAGACTTGGGGACTTCAATTCCCAGAATTTTTCAGCCAGCCATGCTCAGAATTCCTCAGCATGATTGGCTGAGAAATTCTGAGACTTGAAGTCCACAAGTTTTACAGTTGTCAAGTTTGTCCTAAACCAAGTCCCAAATCACAACAATCCAGTTTTAAAATTATTTGTATTTTCCAAGGTTGTTTCCCCCCCCTTTTCTTCTTTCTTCCACCTTCTCTTTCCCTTTCTCTTCTTCCCCTCCTCCCCTATCTTTCTTCCTTTCTTGGAATAAAATAGATATTTCCATGAATAGAAACATTTTTTATTGGCAGCTTCAGTGAAAATAATCTGAATTCAGAATAGCTAAATAGATTTCCAGCTGATCTTGCTAATAGCTTTACATACATACATTTTTAAAAAAAAAGTAAGATTCCCAAATTAATAAAGGGGAAACAAGAAAATTAATTTCCCTACAGAAAAGATGTACAGCTGTTTAGAAATATGCTAGTATTTATGCAACTATGTTTTAATCATGCTGATTAAAATGGATTGTTTGAGAGGAGAACATGTTTATGAAGTATCGTGGTTTTATCGTGAGGTTGGCAAAAGAGGTCAGCTCATTTTTGCTTCTTGTTGATCACAACTATTCAAGTTTCCTGATTGGATGCAGGCATGGCAGCTATTTTCATACCAACCAAATGAATAATGTTTATTTCTATCTGAAGTCAATATTCCACCCATCAGTAAGAAAACAACACACATGCATTTCACGTGTTGGATTAGGCAATAAATGTTTCCTTTCATGTGAAATCAGATCCTAGTCATTTTAATAGTGCAAATAATCCCAAAGTTCACAGTTCAGTCTGAAAGATGGCTGATGTTTCTATCTTCAGTATTCTAGAGGTGTACTTGAAATACTGCAGTACTGAAAGAAGAGTGGGAATTTCAGCCAGTATGGACTAAAAAATTATTATTTAGCAACCTCCAGTTTGTTTAGCCTCTAACCTGCCTTGAGTTATATCTATCTCCCCTCTGCCCTCATATCCCTCCACTATATATTCTGCAAAAGCTCAATTCATATCATTTTGTATGCTGCAGGCCAATTATATCCATTGATATGAAAGCATAGCAGAATTGGAAGCCCAGGTTACTTTTTTATTATTATTCATTTACACAAATAGTGCATCAACAAAACATTGAAAGCCAAAGAGATAAACAATTCCCAGTGTAGGAAACAAAATGCAAATGGCACAGCAGCAAATTAACATTGCACAGCTCACGAGTATATGTAAATATGCCTTTAAATTTAAGGACACCAAATTCTAAACATCTCTATATTTTTGTCCAAAATAAATCAGTAGAGGTGAGGGAAGTCTATTGGGAATCTGTTAATGGAGCAAAGGAAATCCTTAACTAAGAGATTATTCAGGAGTTTTGCTGTGGTGTTGGTGTTAGTGTTCAATTTTTAAACAAAAAAGAGAAGAAATAAAAATGCTAGCAAAACAAAGTTTTATTTGGCACGATGTGTTTCAGAAAACGCATTCCTTTTTCAAGGGTACTTATGGACTGTCTGTGAACTAACAGACCATATCAGCAGCGTTTCATCCTCCCTCTCCTCCTTTGTTTCTTCATTGCCTTCTACTTCCTTCAATGTTATTTTTTTCAGTGTTAATTTCTTAGCAAATGTTAATTTCCCACCCTTTTAAACGCCATTGATCCAAAGGTCGATACACTCAGTAGACACTTGTAAGCAGTGCAAGTTGTGTACTAAACAGGCTCACTGCACTTGTTGCTCACTGCAGTTGTTCTTCTAGTCTTTGAGCTCCTCTCTGGGAACGAGCTTTAAAGATAGCAGATGTGAAAGCTCTAGGCTTCATCTTTCTCCAAGCCACGTGCCCCATCCAGAACAATCAGGCAGTCCCTTTTCATTTTAAGAGATTGAATTATCCCATCTGCAGAGAGTCCTCAAGTCTCTGCTGTCTTATTATCAGCACTAAGAAAGCTTCAAAGTTTTCCAAGTAGTTTACCTCTCCAATACCAAGCAAGGCAGAAAGAAAAAGAGGCATTCTGGTGTAGCAGCATCAAGTTCATCACAACGGCAGGCTACAGTTGTGTTACCACCACTTCTTCAGTTCCTATTGCACAGTCCTGTCTTCAAGCACCGGAAACAGTTTCAGACAGAAAGCTTCAAGATTCCCCTCAAGACTAATACTTCCATCAGGATAGTTGAAACTGCAACCCTGTCTTTCAAGCATGTCAAGACTGCTCAGATCATAGCTGATGATCTTGTGCACAAGCCCACTCCCAAAACATTTTTCTCTCTGATTTCAGAGATGCTGAATAATACACCCTTCAATAATACATGGCACAATTCAGGCATTGAGGAAAGTGGCCCAATGACATCCTGTTTCTTATGCTTTTTGGTTCATTTCTGATAGTTGAAAAATACAAGAGTGATTCAAGTGCAAAGTAATCACTGGTGACTCTGTTGTCTCTCGGGTCTTCAAGAGCTTTGCCAACCAGCTTCCTTTACACAGTGTTAAGCTGCAGTTGTTGCGGTGACTGGCTTGCTTCCTTACTGCCAAGGATGCAATCAGGCCATTCTGAAAGTATTGTTCCTTGGCATTCTTCTCTGCACTTTTTCTGTGGTTGTAATGTTAAAATTTATCCTCGTAACGTAACTAGATATGATAATCCAAGCCTCCTCCCCCTTCCCCCTACGTGGTTGCTATGAGCTCTCTCCAGCACACATTTGATTCCTTGTCTTTCCATTTCAAATGTCCCACTTTTCACATCTTCAGTTGCAACCGCTACCTTTCATTCCACTTCTGCAGGCTGCTGACATAAGACAATTTCTTCTCTCAGTTATGCTCTGCGTCAAAACATCCTTCCAGGATGGCTGACTCCATACAAACTCCTTTGGTTTTCTCTGCCTATGCTTGGTTAATGCATCCTGTTGCCACCTCCTTAATATGTCTTTAGCTCAAACTCATGTTCTCTTTGAGGCTGCACAGTTACAGTGCAAGCCTAGGAAAAAATATAGCTTATTTAAGGAACAACCAAGAGCATGTCAGAGAGGGTGCCTTTTCCAAATACAAGCCACCCTTGTCCGTTTCAGATCTGAATACTACACACCATCAGAAGCTCATAACCAAGCTCACTGTATTCAAGATACAAAGCAATATGATAGATCAATAAAGTCAACTTCCTTTGATGGCTTCCAAGATTGTCTTTATGGGCAAATTATCCAGGTGATATCAGGCAATTCCCATAATTCATGAATAAACAAGGTGACAAAAAGATCAACTCTCTGTGCCTTATTTTACAGATTTGATATTGGCACATCTGTCACCCCTTCACCCTTTGGAACTGCTGCTGGAATTGCTGCCTCAATCTATGAATGTATGAAGGCTCTTTCCAACTAAATGTTCTAAGGTCTAGAATGGGGTTATATATAGGGAGGTGGACTTTGGGAGTGAATTCAGATATGACAACTTGAAAAGCAACATTTACAGCAATGTAGTTAGTTCTTCTTGGTCGTACTGTAGAAACTAAATAGTGGAACGGTTCTGAGCAGTGCTGATATTAGGAGCCAACATTTGGGCCCTGCATCCCAAGGATCTCCAATAGTTACCTAAATAGTGGCAGACAATGGAAAATGAGTCAGCATGGGTATCTCTGGTCTCTCTTGAGACCCATGTTTATCACAATCTTTTGTCGCTACTTTGAAAAGATTTTATAGCCAGTGGCTTGGCAAGAAATGTTCCTCTTATCATTTTTAGTTTAAAAAATATCTTACAAAAGAATGTTCTTTCTAAAGCAAATTTATTCAACATTTTATTCTTGCAGTTACATTGCTGCTATGATTTAAGAGAGCATAAAATGCAAAGTTCCAGATACTCAGCATATTTCCTTTTTCTTCATGGTTGAAAGCATGGTTCAAAACAATTTTTTTTGTTTATCTTCTAACATACTAGACACATTTTTAAGTGTGGTGCATTGCATTTTAAGTGCAATGCAAGGGGATAATCATTTCCTATAACCCCATTGCAGTTTAATTTGACTTTTGGAAAAAGACTGCAACTAGCCAGAGTCTTGTCATCATTTGCAGGGCAAAAAGGTCTTTGGATAATGAGAGCTGAAATCCAACATATGTAAAGGGCACTAAGAGATGCTGGACTGATGCCTCCTGTAGAGAGGAAAACAAGTTACCTATTTTCACCTAGGAGTATTTCACCATACTCCCTGTTAAACTTTAAAACAAGTTTTAAAAAGTCTATGGGAAGACAAATGGCATCCCTGCAAATTGTTTGCTGAAGTGGAAAAAATACTGGAAATGATGTTAATTTTGCCTTCAAGAAAATACAGCAGTGAGTTTTTGAACAAAATCAATAAAGTCATTGCAGGATCAATCTGGTCTTGAAAAGCAAAAATATTATGAAATGTGCTCTAGAATGGCGAAAGATTGACTTTTCCAGAGGTGCCACATTTGAAATGAAACCATCTCCCCCCCAAACACAGTCTTACTGGGGCATGTCCCTGTCTGCATCCATTTTCATTGTCAGCAGGCAGCCAATCATGGAAAACCATCCAGGGCACTTGAGAATTGTTTTTGACTCTGCTGATGATGTCAAGAAGTGAAGGAATGCAGTGGTCATGCCACCCAGCTCTTCTTAGCCAACACAACAGCTTTGAGATATAAACTGTGTGGTAGAGTAATAAAACCCTGAATGGCACTTCCTTAATTAGGTGAATCTTTTGGAGGATTCAGTAATGGGCCTGCAGCCTTTCTTACTTCATAAAATCTTGTATCTCCAGTGGTCCAACTGACATTACAAATTCTAGATCTATAACTCATTTGTGTGCTTTAATTGAATCCTCCCATGTTTCCCGGGGAATCTTCAAAAAGCGTCTTGTTTTGGTTAAGGTTCTATTCTCTTTTCTGACCTGCTTTTGCCAGGTAGCCTGATTTCCATTATTCAGAAATTCAGTAATAACTAATAATTCTTCTCAGAAAGAAATTCAAATGTACTAGTAAAGAGTCAGTTTGGTGTAGTGGTTAAGGCAACAGGCTAGGAACCGGGAGATGGTGAGTTTTAATTCTGCCATAGGCATGAACCCATCTTGAGCCAGTCACTTTCTTTCAGCTCTAGGAAGGAGGCAATGTCAAACCATTTCTGAAAAATCTTGTCAAGAAAACTGTAGGAACTTGTCCAGGCAGTCTCTGAAAATTGGACACAATTGAACGAAAGAAAAAAAATTGCCATGCAAGTGAGCCAATCAAATCCTCTGCTGTCATAGAGAAAATTTTGCAGCCTTACTTCCTGCTGATAAAATAGAGACGATATTATTAAGTTTAATGAAAGAGCAGTTATTTACAAGAATGGCAAACTATGTCTGACAAAAGAAGTTTACTTTTAGAGAATCTCTCGCTTTGATCTATGAAAATTTTGTAAAGGCATATTATCACAAGTAGATTGGAACATATAAGCTTTTCACAGTTTTTTCTGTAAGGAATTTACAGTTTGGTGTTTCACATTTTAACATTTTAATCAAGCAATTAAGAGACAAAATAAGTCCTACTGTGCCGCCTCATGATAGAGGGTATTCCTGGGAGGGATGAGTGAAGAATAACTATATGCCAAGAATATATGATCCAAGCAGGCTCATCCAAAACATGAAATTCATCTCAGTTGCCCAGGCATCTATTCAGGACAACAGTGATCTAGGAAAACATGGAGGTGAATAATCATTTCAGCGATAAAGGCAAAGGCATTTATGTATTTATCGCATCATTTCATGCTGCGCAGGAAAAGACAATTTTTTTTGTTTTTTTTTTAAACTGAGGAAACCAATAAATGTAAACTGATTGAAAATATAGTTCTAGGCCTCTCAGGTCAGCTGGCACCCAACATGGCACTAACTTTCAGGATGTCTGATTACTGATGTAGTCATGCAGAAAAAGAAAACCCAAAGCTTAAAGACAAAAATTACAGTGGAAATATGAAACATAAGAAGGATGAACATTCTGAAAGCAGTGAAAGATAAAATATATTGACTATACATTGAGGTGAACTGGACTAGAATTGAACCCTTTCACTCAGAAGATTATGCAGTTTCCTACTCAGGAGAGAAAACACAAAGAAGGAATGGTGTTGCTTTCATAAAATGTAATTAATGGCCAAATAATATCAGCTAGACTTTGTGGACAACAGTATGACAATTATCCAAGTTTATGCTCCAACCACTGATGCAGAAGAAAAGGAGGTTGATGATGAGTTTTAAGCTCAGTCTGAAATTGAAAGCACTTACAAGCAAGATGTGCTGCTTGTGGTTGGAGACTGGAATATTAAGGAAGAAAATATAGTTGACCTAGTGTTGGAATACATATTAGAATGTATTTTGTATTGCAACAACTACAGTATTATTCAGCCAGTAGATGGCAGTGTTTAGTTTACATCTATGGTTATAATCTATGGTTCTTTTATATCTGAGGAGAGTTTCTTATGACAGCAAAGACCATTGTGACTGCACACTGTAATTTTTATTTGATCTGTATGGCTATGTAATAATCCTCTGCTACCATTTTTATATAATAAAATAGAATTTTCTAATACCTAGAAAACAGAAATGCAACATCAATTAAGTTGGATTGTATCTGATTAGTGCCTGGATGGGAGACCCCAGGAAATAGCTGAGCTGGAAAATAGAAATTGCAAATCACTTCCCTGTTGTTGCAAAGATAACAATATGGACATATCCAAGTAGAAGTAAGGAGTTTGGTCCACAGGTTTTTGAATTAATGACTTAGGGTAGTGTTTTTTAACTTTATTATCTTCAGCTCCCAGAATTCTCTAACCAGTGTGCTGATTGGGGATTCAGGGGCTGAAGTCCATACATCTTAAAGTTGCTGACTTTGAGTAACACTCTCTTAGGCAATTAAACCTAGGCTATTAAACTATCGTTTATTGGTAGTGAGATTATTGAGATTTTATGAAGAATAGTCCCACAGTAAACTGAGCTAGAAGAAACCACCAGTTTCATCTCTGATTGTTTGAAATCTATGATGCTTATTCTGAGATCTAAATCATTCCACTCTTCTTCATTGTGTTAGATACCTTTGTCCAACGTTGGTATGCAAGTATGAAAAGTTAGTGTTTGCCTCATGACATGATAACACATTTCATGAATTTTTCATTGTTGCAATTCATATCCTATACCTATGGAATCAATCCCATTAAGCTGCTTAAGATCCAAAGGTCTTCAGATTTATGAAAGAGATAGTGGGCTCCAATAGAAGGTCTGCATCTCTGAGTATAAAAAGGAGATTTGCGAAGATTCTGTAAGTTGTAACTTTCCTGTAAGAAGCAGGTTTCAAGGATAACCTAACATATGAATCCTCTGACTAGGAGAAATGAGGACAGAGACAGGAATCAAGAAAAAGTCCTTTATTTGATCCCTAGAAGTCAATAGAATAAATGGGAAGAATATATCCTTTTGGAGCTGCATCTCAAATAAAGAATACAGAACAGACTATTCCAAGGTTATGGAGTATGGTGACCAAGAAGCTGAATTGTCCTACTTTGACTTTCAAACTTTGAGTTTGAGAAGGCTCATTAAGCAAGAGATCTATCACTTGTACTATCAGATAATTAAATGACTCAAAACATACCAACAGAGCAAAGAATGGGGTCTCCAGAACTTGTGAATGTCCCTCTACTCATTGGCTACTGCATGAGGCATATTTCAGATGAGACTATCCAGGGTTCATGAAAATCCCACAATAGTCACACAGGAAATATAATTTGCAGAAACTACCCTGGTTTTTTTAATTGAACTTTTACTAAACAATAGCTAGAGATGTCAGTATTTTATATCCTGTTCTTTGCTTTATTTTGTGAATATTAACAGTTCCCACCTGAGATTTTAATTCCTTTCCAGGATGCACTAGAGAGGCAGGACTTGCTTAGGCTTCTTCTTTTTTTTTTTTTCCAATATAAAATTTTTTATTATTTTTTTCAACATAAAAAACATCAACATTTCATAATTAATGTAACAAATAATAATACACAATCATTTCATAATTATTAATACATATTAAAATACACAAACATTTATTATTACTATAATTTATAATACCCCTCCCCTCCCCCGGACTTCCCGATCCAAATCCCCGGGTAATGTTCAAATACAAGTAAACAATACTAATTTCTCTAACTCCACCATTATAAACACACTATGGTGGTAGTCTGATAATATATCTTGAACCCTCAATGTATTCCGATAGTTACTCAAGTGCATCAGATTAATCCTATGTTAAAATTGTTGTGGCTTGTGGCTTAGTTAAATTGGGAGAAAAAAATGTGAGAACATCTAAGGTGATTTAAAACTGCCTCAGATAGGGGTTTAGGGTGTAGTAGGTTGCCATGAAAAGTTTGTGCCATGGTTCAGTACAACTGTAGAAAGGCCTACAAATTGCAAAACATTTTGAATCTTATTGCTCAGATGTTTCCTTTTCTATATATAGGAGACACATTTTAATACATATGACATTTTAATACATATGACCAGAATTGGAACCTGCAAGTCCATACTGTTTTTAATATTTTTAACAAAAGATTCCTGCAAGTATGACAGCATTTCTAATAAGCCAGGTTTTCATCTGTGAAACACACATTGGTTTTAAAAAAATCCATCAAACATATTAAACTTATCCCAAAGAAGAAGAAGAAGAAGAACCGTAGTTAATGAATAACCTAATTATTTGGAATTATAGCATGGCTGAAAACTTACACAACTGCTCCAACCAGTTCTAGCTGTGTAATGGACAGGCATTGGTAGCACCATACAGCCTACTCGATTGTAAATACCGTATTGCTAGTATTTGCTCAGCTCGGCTCCCTGAAGTAAAACTACTGCTAAATAGAGCTTCTGTTGTCACTGGCATATATGATGAGTTGAACGGACTGAATTATATCATTAGACAGATTTATTTAAATGTGCTGTTGTTAGAAACACTATATTATACAATATATATTGAATCTTGTTTAGTCTTATACATATATTCAGAAGTGTAAGTATTAAACTTATTTACCCTCTTAGGTAAGCTTGGATAAACCTCAGTAAAGGAATATTAATGTATTCAATTTTATTTCTAGCATCTGTTGTTGTGATTAATGTTGGTTATGCAGTCAGCCATGTTTAGACTGGGTTTGGCATTCTTGTCCACTTATCAAGTCCTTTCCAAGGACTAGAATAGGCAGATGTTATTGTTTAATAATATTATAGGTGTCATCACAGAATGTCTAACTAAAGGTGCCTTTTGCAAATGACTGGTGATGTTTTGTCAGTACTGATGATGTTTAAATGGCACTACAGATATTTTTAGGATTGAACCCAAGGCACCTGTTAATTACTATTGGTAATATCTTTGCTTTCTGTTGCCACAGATAAGTTACTTCTATTTGCAGTTCTTTGTATTTTGAGATTTTCTCCAGTTCTTTCTCTTCTCTTCTGTTGTTTCCAGTTACTGTCACATCCACAATCCAGACTTTTTTTGTCTTATCAATAATTGTTAAGCCATACGCCTGTGTTAAGCCTGTGGTATGGCAGGTGCTTGTCTGTTGAAATTCCAAAATCCCAAAGCACTTTAGCCTTTACATTTTCTATTACTGTGTCTATTTTGTGGTCCCACCATTTCTTGCTTGTAGGTAAATGGTAAGTCTTGCAGATATGCCAATGTATCATTGTTGCTGCATTGTCATAATAATAATAATATTTTTTCCTTCACTGAGTGACATGCAAATATGTAAAAGATAGTGCTGAAAATAATAATTGAGATATGTTTTGCCAAGTGTCAGGACAGTGATCAGATGCCCAGGCAATTGGTTCTTTTGGATTAGCGACACTAAGCACACCAGTAAATATTATTAGCTCAAGCAAACAGATTTAAAAGCATAACATTAAAAGACATACATACTAAGCAAGATGATACCAAATTTCTTACAAGCTGCCAGGAGCTCCTTAATAATGACAGCAGAGATGCCCCATGGGCAGCCAGTTTCCACAGTACCTAATACTAGGTTCTGTGTAGAAGCTCCTCCCTAACAACAACCCCACACTTTTTATTAAAACCTGACATCATGACTTCATGGCTTTGCTGTGGTGAGAAGACTCCAAAACCTGACCTTGGCATATAACTCTGGGATGGGAATTGAAAGTCTAAGACTTTCACACTTTCTCCTTTGTGCAGCAAGCAAGAATGAAAAACAAGAAGGCTAGCCCAGAATGAGCTCTAAACTTCCAGACATTTCTTAATATGGAGAAATCAAAATAGATCACTAAAATCCTTGAAATAATAATGGTTCCTCCACTTTGCCCCTACAAGATAACGTAGCTGCAGGTTTAGTCTTTTAAAAATATACAAGAAGGTCAGAGAACATTTATTAATTATAAACATATTTCCACATTTTAAACACAGGATTTGGGTTTCTTTGATTCAAAATCTGCTTCTCTCTCTGTTTCCTGGATTGTGAGTCAGTAACGGGTAATAAACTAGCCAGATCTGATTTCTGCTGGAGTTCCATCTAAGGCAGTGGTTCTCAACCCTCCTAATGCCGCGACCCCATGCACCCACGTGACCACACCTGACCCACACGCACGCGCCCACGTGACCCACACGTGACCCACACGCACTCACGTGACCCACACATGACCAGCACGCACGTATGTGACCCACACATGACCGCACGCACGCACACATGCAACCACACGTGACACACACACACGCACCCACGTGACCCCTCCAAAAGCAGGAGGGAATTCCCTCCTGCTGTTGAGCCCTGCGAGCTCGGCGATTCCGCGGGCTTCCGGACTGCCGCCCGTCACGCTGCCAACCGGGGCCAGACACTACCCGCCAGCTGACTGCCGCGCGGCTCCCGCCTGCCAGCTGGGAGTCGGCCCGGCGTCCTTCCTCCCCTCACTGTACCTTTTCTTCGCCGGGAGCTTGCCGGCGCCGGGGATGGAGGCCGATGGGTGCAGGAGGATGACGTCACTCCCCTGCGCCCCAACATGTCCTGCCCAGGCTTCTCAGGCTCGACAAACGAAAAGGACTGAAGGAAGGAACCAAGGGGAAAGTGCCGGCGGCGACGGACAGGTCCCGCGGAACCCGGCGGAGCGACAGGGGCCGGGCTGAGGGGCAGCGGCCAGGTCTGGATGGAGGGA
>JANHFS010010208.1:192738-207231 GCA_032467975.1 Trimeresurus albolabris | reverse complement strand
GAGCTAGGTTATTGTTTTTCTTTGAAATAAATATTCATGTAATTTTATTGGTATCTATCTTCATTTTTTACATTTACTAGTAGCTGCCTAATTTCCCACCCTAGGCTTATACTCGAGTTAATATTTTTTCCCAGTTCTTTGTGGTAAAATTAGGTCTTATACTCGAGTATATATGGTAACTGCTCCACTCTTGTATGACAGGATGGGTAATGGTCATAGCAATGTACTTACTATATATATATATATACAGATAAAACATTGCATTGTTTTATCTGTATTTATAAGTTTGTAAGCGTAACCTTTGGGAAACCTTTGTGAGTGTTAAGGGCAGGCATTATGTGGAACTGGTATGTATTTCTCCAACAGAAGGCTGTAGTCTATTAATTAGGTAGAGGGTTAAGACTTTGAGGTAAGGTATTCTATACTAATCCTACAATCAGTGGCTACTTCATATATTCTTATTCTATCTTTCTTTGGACCTAACTAGTTTAATCCTGTACACAAATGTTCTGGTCTCATCTACAAGATTCCCAATTCAAGACCCCAAATTATTGGTTATAAGGAGAACAGTAAGCAGCTTACAAGGAGTTCCAGTGAAGAATATTTTACATTTCATCACATCAATGAGCCATTTGGAATATTTCAAATTTTACTTTATTTAATTTAAATGGCATCTTTCTAGCTGCCAAGAATGTATACTTGGAAACATCTCTGTGTCACTGTAATTTAATATTTGCCACCTTTTGTTTACCTTGCATATAATAATGAATACTACTAACAACACTAAATAGGAATACATTATGCAAAAGTACTTGCAGGTATTTAATGTCCACATAATAGTGGCCTAATTACGGAATGAAGAGTGATGTTCCCCAGTATAGCCAGCTGTCGCAGCAAGCAATTGCATTAAGTATTTGTTTTCCAGCAGAAGAATGAACGCCACAGGATAGGAAAGACAGATGGGACTGAGACCCAGGAATTGTCAGCATGAGCCATTTGCTCTAATGCTCCTCTGGGGTTTTACTTGCTCAGTCAGCACCAATTCTCTGGATAGCTCCACTGGCAAAGGAATAAGGCTGGCTGCAAAGCTGAACAATTTAAATACAGTACTTGATGCAGTGTGATATGCAAATAGTGTCTACTTTTTTTTATCTAAGCCATTAGACAAATCATTTTCAGTTTCCAAGAGTCTTGGGGGTGGGTGGGAAATCAGATTCCAATCAGTTTAAATGTGTAAGTTTGCTATAACTATACCATGTGGTGTATACTGCTTCTTTGCTCAAGATGGGAGAAGATATAATACTTTTACTAGCATTCCTATATTGCATTCTTTTCCCTTTTTTCTCTCTGTCCCCTCCATTTAGGTGTATTTGACAATTGCTCTCACATTGGCAATGATAAGGGATGGACTTTGGGCATCCGTTCGGAGGAGAATCCTGGAAGAAAGAATGCCCGTTTCTTCTTCTCACTCCGTACAGACCGTATCAAGAAATCTGCCACTATATTGGCATACCACCGTTACCGGCTCCATACATGGACTCACGTGGCGGCCACTTACAGTGGGAAGGAGATGTTTCTGTATGTCAATGGCAAGCGGGTAGCTCGCAGTTCCCAGCAATCTGGTGACCTTCACAGTCCTTTCATGGCCTCTTGCCGCACTTTGATCCTGGGAGGCAGCAACTCAGATGGACACAACTTCCGAGGCTACCTGGCCCTGCTGGGCCTTTGGAACATTGCTATGCCCCAAGAGAAACTCCAGAGGGCCTTCCTGGGACAGTTTGAAGAAAGAAAACCTTCTTTATTGCTCAGTGCAAAGTTCAGCCATTTGCAGCAGCAGTGGGCAACATTCAAGGATGGAGTCTACCCACAAGTAGAGATGATATATAGACCAGAACCTCAAGTTCTATCTCCGCTTATACCCCCACTCTGTGGACAGACTGCCTGTGATAATGTGGAATTGATATCTCATTACAACAGCCACTGGCCGCTACGGAATGAGAAAGTAGTGCACTATCGGGTTGTCAATATCTATGATGATGATGGTCTCCATCCTACTGTGAGTGAAGAACAGATTGCCCACCAGCATCAAGCCCTGAATGAGGCCTTTAGCAGCTATAACATCACCTGGCAACTTAGAATTCACAAAGTATATAATTCATTGCTCCGCTACCGTGTGATTCTAATGAACTGTGAACCTGGAAAAATTGGCAATGAGTTTTGCAATCCTGAGTGCAAGCACCCATTGACAGGCTATGATGGTGGTGACTGCCGTTGGCTGGGGCGCTGCTATGTCTGGGAGCGTCGGGATGGTGTCTGCAACATGGAGTGCAACAATATGCTCCACAATTTTGATGATGGAGACTGTTGTAACCCCAAAGTAACTAATGTAAGGAAAACTTGCTTTGATCCAGATTCTCCACAAAGGTAAGTAGAAGTGGCCAAGGCACTGTGCTAGTCTCTGGAGGTTTCTAGGTTCTCAAAGATTACAGTTTTATGAGTAAATTTCTGTTTTTAAAATTTGTTTTTTTTTCTTTCATTGATGTACTGCTAGATATCTAACTCAAAACTTATCCTACATTAATTTATAGTGTTGCTGTTATTATTAATCACACTATTGTATATTGTCTTGAAGCTTTCAACAGCTTTATTGTCATTGGAAAAGTCTTTCTCCATAGTGATTTACAGTATCTTTGCGGCATTACCCAGCTGTCATTGTAGTGGTATAAAATCTGTCCTAATTATTTTTTTTGGGGGGTGGAAGCTGGAAGCACTATGTAAAGTAGGGATTTCTTTAAGGTAAATTGCAGAGATATTAGACAGCTGGGCATAAAGTGAACATGTGTCTCCTGCAAGGTGCCAGTAGGCAAGTTGATACTAAAACTTGGCCATCCATACATTAAATTGAGAATCAGCAACAGATTCTGAAATTAATTTATTTTTCTCTAATAAATTGTGTTCAACATGGCAAAAACAAAGGAAGAATAATCTCTAATTAAAACAGAATTAAAACTTAGCTTTTACAGGATCCTAGGTCTAATCATATTGTTTCAGAAAAATCTTGCAAGGAAATATCCTTTATGTTTATAAATGGATATGACTTACTTTTGAGAAAATAATTTCAGGGCTCTGAATACACCTTTTTTCCAAAAGACATCTAGATGAAATGCTATAAAATTTCTGAGAAACAATACAATTGTTTAATGTAACCATCATTTCTTCTTCTCACATAAAACTAGTTAATTCTCTCTAGAGGATTTAATTTAGCAGTTGATGTCCACCCTCTTTGTACATCATGAACATTGCACTTGTAATGCCATGACTATAAAGTTGTCTGTTGTAATCTATTCTATGGACACCGCTGTTGGATTAGTCAACTCTTTAAACATAATGAGTCTGTGGACATGGGGTTTGGCTAAAATAATTATCTTACAGCATCTTACTACTCTGCTTTGCAGCAATGGATTGCTGATAAATGTTGTTTGTCAGCATTTTAAATAGTAGCTTTTTATTTTTTAACAAAAAAATAAAGACAAAGATTTTTTACTAATAGGTTTGATGGTGGAGTGGGAGTTCTGCTAATAATTTTTGAGGCCTTTTTTCTTTTTTTCTTTTTATTATAATTACATCTGAAGTGATAATATTTTCTTAATAGTGTTGTATATAGCTATACCTTTCTTCTGTTACTTACCGTAATAACACAAACCCATTATTACTGCTACCTTACTAATAAGCTTTGTAATTAATTTACTAAGATGGCTTTCTCTTCTATTATGTACTAAAACACATACCATTTATCGAGGCACTATATAATACTCATTATTTTTTAGCATTAGTTTGACTGGCTTTCCCTTTCTTTTCATTAATTTGTATAGCCTTTGAGCTGTAGATGTTGGATTCTGAATTCTTAATACAATTCTCAACCTCCAGAGTCCTGCAAAGTTCCTCCTGGAAAATGAGCATTTTACTGAAGGAAGTTGGAAACTGTAGCAAAGCTAGAATATTAGCTAGAAGCTATTCTTGGGAAAACAGCAACAAGTGCATCAAATACAGATGGGGGCTACTAGGTCCTGAATTGCTCTTAGTTTATTTGTCAGGGATTATCAAAGTCAGTTGCAAGATTTTTTGCAGCTGCCCTAAATTGTTATATGACTGTCACAGGTATTTGGTGGTAAATTGTTGGTCAGAAGCAAGGTGCACAATAAAAGTGACAAATATTCCTATCCCCAAAACCAACACAGAGCACTTCTAGTAGGTCTGGAGTCTGAAGAAATTAAATTTATAATTACTGGAAATAATCTTTATGCCATGCTACTACCAATATTTAGGAATAGTCCAGTAGAGGCTCCAGCAGTCACACTTTACAGAAATGCTTTTGGTCCATGGATTATAGGTTGCTTAACTCTGATCAGGACATTTTATGAAATTGGCATAATGAACTGTAAGCCACAAAACTCAAGTACAATATATTTGTAAAATATTTAAATTTAAATATTAGCTCTGCTACAAATATTCAACACAGAGTTCATTATTTAGTGCAGAGTTGATTAGAATTTATTGACCGAAACCAGTAGAAAATGCTTGAATCAATGCCACAAGTCAGTTTTAGCTTGTAAATGGATTTTTTTTAAAAAAAGAGAAGGATAAAAATGGATACTTTTTGTTTGGGTTTGGACTATAATTCCCAGCCATCAGTTATAGTTTTGGCTGGGAAATCTGGAAGTCTGCAGTCCTAATTCAACTGGGGAGATCAGGAATGGGAAAGTTGATATTTTATCATCATCATTTCATATATACTTGTATACACTGAGCTATTGGTCAAGCAGAACTGTTCTGAACAAGAAAGGTGAATTTTGTAAGAGAATATTTTATAAATACATCAATCAATCAATTTTATTTTCTGTTGAATCTTTGAGATATGCCAACTCAGGAAATAGACTTGGCAAGGATTACTGGAACTCTGCTTTATTGTTGCAAGGTATAATAACAGAATCCTGAAAGCCTGTCCAGATATTCTTTCTTTCTTTCTCTATCAACTAGAATCAAGGCAGGGCAATTTTGAATTTCTTTCTCTTTTCTCCTTTCCTCCTTTTCAAAATAAAGCTGGTGTTTACCTAATGATTGTATGATTATTAAATTCTTTCTTTAAGGCCATCTCTGATTCCTTTCTTCTTTTCAAATGTATTGTAATTTGCCTTATTTCATCCTAACCATATTCCTGTTAAGGAGGTCACTTCTTTTATATTCTTCATTGTTTCTTCTATGCAAGAGAGTGATTTGCCCAAGACCCAACTATCTCATGGCAAAGTTGGAATTTGAAGCTTATATCTCCAAAATACCAGTTTTGCCATGCTGCTGTTCAAAATAATTTTTAACTGGAAACAAATGAAAAAAAGGAAAGGAACAAAGATAGTACGATCATATCCCATCTGGTTAAAAGTCCTGGATGGGAGGGCTGGTGGTGTTAATAGAAAGAGGAACAGAAGGAGAACTTATTCTGATATCTTGCAAGCCCCTTTAATTTGATTCAAAAAGTCAGGAAGATAGGCATATAGTTTAAACATTAGAATGATATGTGTTTGATTCAATCACAATAAAGTAAGTGATAATGATAGCATACTAGGGACTAAATGCTGTTTCAAATAGTTCCATCTTAACCAATTTCTGGAATATTTCAATAGATGAGGCAAGCCTTGATCCTAAGACAGGATGACTGCAGAAGATGAAGGCTGGGACTACCAGACCTTCTCTTGATAGGCCAATTCTAGCTGGCTGGGCTGGAAGATATTTAGGCATAATGGTATATAGAGCTTTCTAGGTCAAACTAGTACTTTGCATGGCACTTCCTGATGGCCAGTGCAGGGCCCTTAGCACATGTATAAATATGAGCCTGATAAATAACACTTGCCAGTGAGTTTCAAACACTCTTTGATTTCTGTTTTCATACTGTTGTCCATGTATGTAGAGTTTCTGTCTTGTCTGTGAGCTTCTGCTTTTAGCAAGCTCCTGACTATGACTTAAATGTCTGAAGAGGCAAGATTATTTGCTCCGTCTGGCAAGAAGCCTGGCACTCTTCTGAAAGTCTTCTACAAGAAGAATCTTGTTCTGTCTATAGCATTTTAAAATGCTATAGGCTTCAAAAAAAGCCTTCTCCTTCCTATATTCAATTATTCAGAAACATATTCTATTAAATTGTGATTATTTCTGAGTAAAGAACCAAAAACGGTTATTGTTATTTGTTATTGTTTCATTGGAAAAGGAATCTGTCCCTGTACTTCAAAATAATACAGCAATATTCTTGGATGCACAAGAAAATTGTAATTGTGATCTAATTCATCTATATTTGTGAAACATTGCAAGCTGTATATGAGATCCACTGTGGATATTCCCTTTAGTAAATAATGCTTTCTTCTAACATCATAGGAGCCCCATGATGAATCGGTTGCCAAGCATCTGAATGTAAATCACAAGAGCCTGGAGAGGCTGCAACATTCCAGTTGATTGGAGCTTTTTCTGGGCTCAGCAGAAGTGCCAGGATTAGTGTGCTTTCCAGCTGATTGGTGCTTCTTCAGGGTTCAGCAGAAGCACTAGGATCAGCCCTGACAGCCCTTAAGCACTGATCAGCTGGAAAGCGGCACTGATCCTGGTGCTTCCACTGAGTCCTGACCGCCCTGCAGCTCCAGCCGTCTCTTGCTCAGGCTTGTGCAGTGCTGCCACCGGTTCAGCTCATTCCCCTCCCCCACTACCACTTTTCTAGGATGGTCGCGTACCACCTGCCAAGTACCAATGTACCACAGGTGGTACCCGAACCACTGGTTGAAAAGCCCTGATCTACAGTAGTGGCTGTCTGGATTTTTGCTGCTTAAATATAGTGTCTCTAGCCTTAATTAAAAAAAATGTTTTTCACACAGGAAAGCTTTCCTTTTGTAGGGAAATGTGATTATGCTGGGTCCTGCTGGCAGTCATCTCTTCCCCACTCCACCCCCAGTCCGTGGACCAGTACCGGGTCGCAGCATGCCAGCTCACAAACAAGCAAATCCCCTTCCGTGGGATGCAGGTAGCACACAAAACCACGTACCCTCTGGTCCGTGGAAAAACCTCTCCCCACGGAACCGGTGCCTGGTGCCTAAAAGGTTGGGGACCTCTACTTTACAACTCATAACAGGTCATGATAAGTTCAGGGTTCTTTTGGTTGATTCCAGGATCAACTTTTCTAAAACACGAGGTTTTTTTCTTATGGGTTGGGCATATGAGGGTAATTGAAGTCTTCCATTATTACAGCTTCTTCTGATTTCTTTCCCATTTCAAGATAATTCTCAAGGTTGTAATGAAGTGGGCACAATATATTCTAAACCTAGTCTACATTTAAGATCAGATACTGCCACAAATAGTGATTTTGTACAGAATCTGATACGCTGATGTTTTCTACTTCTGTACACTCCTCTTGAAATTAAAAAAAAAATGCTTTTCTGCTTTGTGGCTTGGAAACAAAAATGTGCATTGAGTAGGCAATTTGTTATTGTTTTTAAATGTAGACTCATTGAAATGATCACATGGCTGTTTTCAGACCGAAAGTTTGGCAGGTACTAAAACTACCTTGCTGCATTTTAATTTGATAAACCAACCACCTTTCCCTTGTTGAAAAACATTGCTGCATTTTCTACATCTTCAAAAGCTCTTTTCTATCCTCAGGTGTATGGGCTTGGAAACAAAAGTGAATCTGTCGAAGGCCTGATAAAAGTTGATGCTTTTGAAAGAAAATTGAGCACATTCTTTTAATTTGCATGTGGTTTAAGATGAAGAATGATTTTGCCAATCGGACATTCAAGAACATGGTGGCTCAGAGGAAAGAAGAAGGAGAGAGTGCGAGACGTACCCCCCCAGAGAAGGAAGAAGTTGTTAGAGAGGAAGGGAGGTGGGAGAATAGAAAGAACTGGGAAAAGAAAAGAACTGGGAGGATTAGGAGAAATGGTGGGGAGGAGAGAAAAGAGAAGAGGAGAGATGGTTGGGTTACACCCCCCGGAAGAGAAAAAGGATGGGAGAGATCAGGGGAGTCCGAGGAATGGAAAGGTTATCGAAAAAGGAATTGGGAGAACCACGAGGAGCAGTAGAAAAGAAGAGATAGAAGCCATAATGGCAGATGAGTGGATTAGTCCCCGCACGTTAGTACGGGAAGGGGTGACATGCTCCCAAAGAGCGGAAAGGACGCAGAGAGACATGTTGAGGAAAGGAAACCCCCCGTCATTGGAGTTAGAGGCAGCATGTGAGGAGGAAGGCATCTATGCTGAAAACACCAGCCTGAAGATGACGAATGGGATTTTGTCGAAACGTTGCCAGGACACTTCCAATTTTACGCGGGAGAAAACCCGAATGACTAAAGACCTACATATATATATATATGTAGGTCTTGGCTCTTTTATGACTTGTAAACTTCAACTTCCAGAATTCCTGAGCCAACTAAGCTGGCTCAGGAATTCTGGGAATTGAAGTCCACGAGTCATAAAAGAGCCAAGGTTGACTACCCCTGCTAAAACAAATTAAAATGTTTAATTTCTCATCTAACCTCTCTCTTTGTCTTGAGAAGATGGTAGGATTTGTTCTGCTGATTGCATGGATTAGCTCTGTAAATCCTATTTAGCACCATCACCTAGAATATATATATATTTTTAAAGGTAAGCTCAAACTGTGTAGTTGAAGAAAAATTCATGTTGGAACTTTTTACCTTTTTGTTTCTTAGAACCAATTAATTATATTAATGTCTATATATTGCTTTTCCTTGATTGTCATTAGACCTCTGTAGTGAACTCTTTTTTTTCTATTCTGTTTTAAGACTGCTGACATTCTTGTTCTTATATTGAAAGTTTGGGACAAAAAGATTATGAACTGAATAGAAATGTTAGTGAATCATAAAGCATTTTAATTCTCAGGATAGTACTTCTCAAATTAATTGCTGATTTGTAATCTTTGTAACTATAAATAACCTCCATATTTCTTCTAAAATACATTTGAATGCTGTTTTTCCTCTGCTTTCCTCAGTAATATTGTCTAATCTGCTGATTATCAATTCTGCTTTGTAAATTATTGATGAATAATTCTACTTCTTAATAATAGGCAAAAGTATAAAAACTTCATAGAAACCTGGGTTTCTCCCTATATTTTTTTTTCAAATGCACACTCATACCCTTATACAAATACAATTCTTTAGTATAAAGACATTTTCTGATGATGATTTCACAAAAATGCACAAGGAAAATATCCATTGGAAAACCAAACTGTTAATCTATAACTTAGTCAATATTGCTATAATTGCATATTTAAATTACATACAAAATCCATTTGATGCAAACTAGTTATTGCTTTCTATAATGAATGTATAATAATAGTGTATTTTTAACTTATAATGAGACCTTGCAAATGGTGAGTAAGCACTGGAATATAGAAGGAAGGAAGGAAGGAAGGAAGGAAGGAAGGAAGGAAAAGACATTGGTCTAATCTGTGTATTATTAACAACAGTTCAGAATATCTTTGCAAGATAAATTGTGAATACCTTGCATGTTTACTGATTAAAATGAGAGATTTTCAAAATTCTTTAGATTGCCGAATCTATTAATTAAAAGAAAACCACAAATAAACATTGGAGCATTTCCTCAGTGATGGAAAATAGCCTGCATTCAAGAGAACCTTCCCCATTCTCCTCAGTCTCTCATGGAACCCCATCAAGTTTTTAAAAACACCTTTCTAAAAAAAAAATCTGATTTAGACCTACCATGTCCTGGAGACCCACAAGAGATGGACAAACTTCATCTATCTTTATTTGTATCATTTTGCTTTCCCTCTATTTTGAGTCCTCATAAATGTCAGCCCTTCAAGGTAAACTGAGAAACTAAAGATTACCTGTATTAGAAAGACACTGTGACAGAATCTTGCATGTTTGGTTGTCCTTTCCCCCTTCCCCATTGTGTCATTGTGAGAACCAGGGATGGTCTTGTCTGATATGTTTTCTCAGATTATGGTTCTTTTTCAGATTCAGGTTTCTTTAATCTGACCATTGGCTTCATAGCAGCTCTTCCTCCTGTCTCTCAAGGCCATTTCCTTAGGCTACTTCAGTATAGTAACATCAAGTTAATCAAGTGTCTATCTGAACAATACACCAAGCCCACAAACATTTTCCCTGCCCTACGCACATAGACAAGATTACCACATCTAAACCTTTAACTGGGATGGTTAAGTGTGAAAATGGTTTTGTGATCATACTTGGATTGATGTTTTTACTACTGTTACAAATGAAAGCCCTATGTTCAAGACATAACCCTCCATGACTTGTTCATGTGTAAAAATGCAAGAATAATTTTGATTATTGATTCCAAACTGAAAAGTTTTTCTTTTCAGAGAGAAGAGAGGGCTAAAAAGCAACTAATCTTGCTGGGGAAAAAATACAGACCTAAGATAAAGAGCCATTATTGACTATTTTCCCTCTATTCCTTGTGATTCAACACTTTATTTGTCCCGCAACTACAAATGGGTGAAAAATATTCCCACTTTATGTGGAGTAATTGGTCCTGAAAAAAAAAATCATGGAAAAAGTATCATGCTCTTTGGATTTTAGCTTTTCTCATTAGCACTGAATTTTTAAGCTCCATTTATAGTTATTGCTTGTAACAGTCAGTGGAATTTAATCACTGTGCTCTTTGCAATAACAAAAGGATTTATTCAGAGGAATATTTTAAAGAGGTTTTGACGGATCTGTGACCATAAACCGTAATAAATGCAGGAATGAATATGAGTCATCTATCCAGTTGATACATCCCTCATCTGTACACCTGGGATTTAGTAGGATTTTTTCCCTCTTGGCTAGGTGAAATTATTCTTCTACATTGTAATGAAATATCCCTTGGAATTGAGAATATACTAAATTGCACTGAATTGCATACAGTATATAAGATTTGTGCCTGCATTGTCCAAACTCATTTCCATTTGGAACAAGATAGCTGGTAGAAAGTTATTGGCTGCACATTCTCTTTGTTTCTAAATAATTCCTGGGAATATTAAAATGCTAACACTATCTGCTAGGACCCGCCTGGACTTCTATTTTATCACCCTGGTCTTATTGTTCTTTTTAGACTATATGTTACTTTAAGCAACATTTTTAAAATGACAAGGTTGGCCCACAAAAAAACAGGTCTCAGTTCTGCCTTCTTTCTGCTCTATTTTCAATATGCTACTCCTCTGCCACCAACTCAGGAATGGAGAGCTAACAATTTAAAAAAGTGATGTTTTCCACATCTTCTTGGTTGCAAGATTTGAATTGCTTTCTGAAAGTCCATGGTCTTGGTCAGCCAATGCTACTAAGATAATTGGAAAAATCTATTGGCCTCTCCTTCATCTGTTGTAGTCCTCGACTTACAACAGTTCATCTACTGACTGTTCAAAGTTACAACCTCACTTTAAAAAATGATTTAGACCATTTTTCACACTTACAACCATTGCAACATCCCCATAATCACATGGTCAAAATTCAGACAGTTGGCAACTGACTCACATTTATGACAATTGCACTGTCCCGAGATCATGTGATCCATCTTTTGCAACTTTCTGACAAGCAAAGTCAATGGGTAAAGCAGATTCTCTTAACAACCATGTGACTAACTTAAAAACTACGATGACAAGTGTGACGAAAAGTCATAAAATGGGGTAAAGCTCACTTAACAAATGTCTCGCTTAGCAACATAAATTTTGGTCGTAAGTCTAGAACTACCTGTATATAGTTATGTTCATCTTGGAAAACCTGTGTTTTTCACTGGAGACTGTACAGGAAGTGTTATAATTATGTGCAAAGCAACAAAAGGATGGCCATCTTTTACTGTGTATGCAAGTTTCAGAACAATGTTTGGAGTTGACCTTGCTGAAATGTTATCTTTAAAAAGTTTTCAGTTCATCACTTAAATCACACTACATTGCAATAGCATCATGTATTTATAGGGCCCTACTTTTGGGGTGCATTTTTGAGAAATAATGAAGAGTTTTGGAAGATTGCACAATATGCCAAATATACTGTGAGGTTCTTTGAGCCAGACAAAACA
This sequence comes from Trimeresurus albolabris, assembly GCA_032467975.1. NCBI lineage: Eukaryota > Metazoa > Chordata > Lepidosauria > Squamata > Viperidae > Trimeresurus > Trimeresurus albolabris. The sequence continues at coordinate 195,154 of JANHFS010010208.1, read as the reverse complement.
GTATTTCCCTGATTGTCTCGCAAAATCTAGCACCTAGTTAAAGAATTCAATTCAGTATTATTGTTTGGGGTTTCTTATTGGATAATCTCATCCCTCATAATCAAAATATTTTCTTCAATAACTCTTCCATTCTTCAATGGATAGAAAAATAACTTATATGAGAAATCCTCTCCACTTGGTTATCACTGGGGTTTTTGCATCTGCAATGGGCTGGGTAGAAACCTCAATTTCTATTGTTTTTCACAGAATATAATGTGCTTCACTTTGTTTCAAAAGATTATGGAATTCTTCAGGCAGGGTGTGCAAGACACCATTTGCGCCTGATCAGAATGAAGACGATTCCATAGCCAACACTTTGATTTAGATCTGGAAGCAAACTGGCACCCAATGCAGCTTGTGGAGCAGAGGCGTTGCACGCACCCTTCTTTGGTGGTCTAAAATTTCCAGGATACCCCATATAGAGCACATTTCAATAGTTCAAGCAGGAGATGACCAGGGCATGAGTGACTGAGCAGAGAACTTCCCTTGTTGAGCATGAGCCATGAGTCCAGATTACATACCAGGTCTGTCTAGGGTAGCGCAAAGAAGATAAGCTCCTGTATACAGAGCCCACCCCATCTTACCCAGGCTCAGCTGAAGTCTGTTGTGTCCCATTCAGGCCCCCAGAGCTCCCAACCACTGCAGAAGAATGCTCACTGCATCACTCACTTCCCCTGGGATGCAGATATATAACTAGATATCATCAACCCAGGTGACAGGTGATCTCGCCCAATGGTTTTGTGTAGATTTTAAAAAAGAGCAGAGACAGCACAAACCCTATGGCACCCCATGAAGCAGGAACTGGCAGCTGACCTCTCACTCCCTATCAACACTGATTGGGGCTAACCTTGGAGGAAGGAAGTGAGGCAGCACAGAACTGTGCCACCCACTTCCAACTCCCTAAGTTGGCCCAAACATTTTTCAGCTGGGCCACTGATCACTGTTGGTTTGTTAAATTAACTCACTTATGTTGCCCATATGTTTTATTTTATAGAGAAATGTCCTCCCCTCTCTTTCTTGCCAAAAGAAAGGGATTTAAACAAATTCCGTATCTGAAGACATTTCTACCCAAATCCACTTTAAAAATAAAGAACAAGGGCTGCCTTATTTAATCTAATTTAATCTTATTTTAATCTATTTAAAAATTTTAACATCACTCCACCTAATATTCTTTGTTTTACTTTGGTTTTTATACTTTTAATGCATTTATTATCTGTTTCCAGCTCTGTTGTAGGCTGCCCAGAGTTGCTTGTTCTTGAGATGTATGGCTATATAAGTTTGTTAAATAATAAACAAATCAATAAATACATCAAATTAAACTGCCCTTGAAGAGTATCTGGAAGCTTCAACTTGTTCAGTGAAGTGGGCATTTATTTGTCCTCCCAGAAAAGCACAAATTATAAGAAAAAAGAGAACCCTATAAAAAACAAAAACAGCATTGGAACACTTGAATTCCCCATGAGAATAATCTTTAAATGAAGGAAACTTGGTTACTTATAAAATCTGCATTTCAGCGGTTACAAATATTTAAATCCACTTCTCCAAACTGTTTTCTTCTCTTCGTTTCATGGTTAATTATTTTCATTTTCAGTATCTCTCCTTGAATTTGTGCTTAGTTCAAGATATGTTTAACTATTAAGGTAATTCCATGTATTTATTAGGATCTAAATAAGCAAACAAGTATTTACTTTGTTCTACTTGGGTTTTAATGGAGTAGTGCATTTGCTAACATTGGCTTTCATTAAGCGCTTAAGGTTTTATGCTTGAATAGGGAAAAGAAATAGAAAGTATCCATAATCTTGGAGATGTTAATAAGAACAATATTTTTAGGCCCTTTGGCAACATTGAAAATTGTTTATTCAGATTGTTAAGGCAACTGGAATAGTTTGTTAGAGATGAGAGAAAAGAGCAACAGATGAAACTGTAAAGGTTTGGGTTGCATTGACTGAATTACCAAATACTTAAAATACATAACATGATAAATTGGTACAAATTAATCTAGTTTCAAAATTATTTGGCACCATTGCATAATATGGTGAATTTGTGGATTTCTAATTTTAAAAAGGGTAAATCAGTTTTGGAAAGTAGGCAATACTGCATTAAAATTTCAAGCTTTTGGAAAATACGAAAATCTCTGATTTATGTTCAGTTGAGAATTTTTTAAAAAATCTTTAATTTTTTTTTTTAAATTTATATGCCGCTTCTCCGGACAGGACTCAGGGCGGCGTACAGCATATTAAAAACATAAAATATACAATGTACACCCCTAAAAGCCAAATTAAAAACAAATATTTATATTATGGCTGTGTAGTTTAAAATCGAATTAAAATATCCCCAAATTATAAAATCCTCCCTAGGTTAGGCCAGCTTGCTGAAA
>JANHFS010010205.1:0-11329 GCA_032467975.1 Trimeresurus albolabris | reverse complement strand
ATGTATCTAACCAATTGTGTATTGAGCACTGCCTTATGTAAATTTCCAAATAAAAGAGGCACTACGGAGGCACTCGAGGCTCTCGCATGTGCTCTCACTTTGAAGAAACATCTTCCGTGTGTTTCCTGACCATCTGCCGCGAGCTCCGTTGGCTTTTGCTGATGTACGTCACTCAGCCGTCCTGCAGGTGCAGGACCCCGGGAGCAAAATCCAACAAGCCACTCCCTTATTCCATGTGGGAACCAAGGCTTTGGATGACTCTGTAGCAGATAAATAGAATAACCCCCAAGTCTTTCTGAAGCCCAGCCAGGTCCATCAGTTACTGGGAGTGGACCAATCTAATGGGTCCAGCATCACTATGATAAATAGTGACACTAGAGAATAACTGGAAATGAGGAATGATCTCACCATCACAAGGGAGACTCCAAAAGACTCCTCAGTTTCAGATCATATAGCCACTGCTCTGAAAGGAACATCAGATCTGGTGTGTGACAAATGTCACGATCTGGGATAGGCCTATGGCCATCATAGTGGCCATGAACTCCCAGATTTCCACAGAGGTCACTCCTAGGGAAGATAGATTGAAGACCCCAAAATCACAAGTCTGGGAAATTTATTACCAACATAGAAATGCAGCCAAGAACCTCAGGCAGGGAGGTTTCTATGCAGCAGAGAAGCTGATATAACAACAACAATGTCAACTTCTGTACAGCTCAGCTTAATGAAAAGGTTGTCACATCTGGTGACTTTTGATGCAGCACCCCGAAGGCCAAAAGAGATTCCTAGATGGCAATCCCATCTCTCCTCCAAAGTCTCACCTGATGAAACCAAGATGGGCATTTCTCTGAAAGGCCTACCCTCCCCCCCCTTTCTGGACTCAGCCAAATCTCAGTAATGTGTGCCAGGTTGGCCATCTCATCAATGATTAAATTGCAAATGAGAGAGGCTTTCATTCTTTTCATTTTCTCCTTTCTATCTCAACCATTGTTGTTAGTTTTTATTTCTTTATTTTAAATATTCAATAAAGTTATTTTTTTTACATCAAAACTATGGTTCCCATTGTTCATTATTGGTTTTGAGTATACAATGGGGCAAATACTGTATAGGAAATGTCAACTTTCCTATAGATATTCCCCCCCCACCCTCAGTAGATCATTCATACTTAGGTTAGCACAGGAACAATACTGTGGGTCTTCCATCAATAAAGATAATATTTTATCTACATAGATATAGGCAGACAAATTTAGATTCATATATATAACCTGATCAAAGCCTCCTGGCCATGTGATAAAATCCACAGAGATGTTGAAGAACTTGTCTGGTGGAGCTGTAGGATCTATTGCTCCAACTTTGATCCTAAGAAAGGACTGGTTTGGGAATGTGATCCAGTTGATAATATCAAATCCACCAATGATTTTTCCATTGCTATCAAAGGAAATCTTTCCACCAACACTGTTGTTGAATCTGACATTTCTCAGAAAAGAATGAAACTAAAGAGTGACGGAGGGAAGGAGGGAGGAAGGGAGGGAGGAAGGAAGGATGGATGGAAGGAAGGATGGATGAAAGGAAGGATTTATTTTATTCTGCTTTGTAGACCAGCATCAAACAATATCATAGTAATTAGAAATAAAATACCATATTTCTTAAATAAAATTCAATATAGAAATGTAGAATATAAAATGTAAAACCAGTTAAAAATCTATATGAATCTAGTTTCAGTGCTATAAGTGTTTAACTTAGATGAACATAGACAAATGCAAAAGTAATAATAGCATTTCAAAAAGGCAAAAATGAGGGCATTACAAAGGACCAACCTTTTCAGGGTGATATTACACCAATACTTGTCCATGGATGGGTCCACTCTTAACAATCATTGTTAACAAGTCACTATTTAAGTTTCAAAGTGAAAAAAATTAATGAGCAATTTATTCTTTAAAACAAACAGGCTTAGAAAAGGGGAAAATATAACAACCTGCATCTTTCTTAAGTAAGAATCTTCATTATTATTAGTTTTTTTTCTTGCATTCAATGTTTGTTTGAAAACAATGTGATCTAAAAGTTAAAAAGTAGGCATGAAGGTATTTTGAACAATCAAAACTGATTGTTGATTTTTTTGTTTTTTAATCTGATGCTATATCGTTTGGAATCTTATAGAATGTTAAATTTCTAAGGGCATATTGAACATTTTGGATCAAACTCAATGTAAATATTCCAAGCAAAGCATGTAGAATAAAAGGTTGCTAAGCTCTGTTTCAGCACATAATTCAAAAGTAACGGACTTTTGTAATTTTAACATAAGCATATAAATATTTTATCTGGCCAAGATATTACTATATTTCACTTTTAGACATAATGTCAACAACTTTGCAGAATATGGCTTGTTAGATTTTATGAACAGATATGGTGAAGTTTTTGGCATTTTTCTGCTTAAGGTCTTACCTGCCGCCACAACTTGTGATTCTGAAACTGTTGCCTTCCTTCTTTCACTATTATTCTTCCCGTGGATTTGGATAAATGCAATGATTGCAAAGCATATGCAACAGCGTAGACTGCATTGTAAATATTGTAGCTTTGGCCACTCATGCGTGTTTCAAACACAGATGTAGGAAGAGTCTCAAGCTTCTCCTGTCCAGTACATTTTTTCTCAGATTTCTCCATTTTTGAGTTTGAGAAGACACAATGGAATGCCTGTTCCCAAAAAATTTTTTGAAAATGGTCATGCTGATTTTTAGTTGGATTTAGATTTTGAAGAAATTCCTGGAAGTCTTGGAGTTCTTCTGTGTGAACTGCAAAGGATAAAGCCCCATGTAGGAAATGGATGTCCCAAGATTTATGAAATGAACTGGCAGTGCAATCTGTCTGAGCGGTTGTAACCCACATTTTTGTCTTCTTTGGTATATCCACTACTTCTGACAATTGGAGGTACGTTCTCAGAAGTGATATAGATTCAATTTCACCATAGAAGACTATGACATTGGCTGTACTGTTCATGAGAACTTGGTATATATGGACTCCTTCATCTATTAGATCATTAAAATCAATGTAAAAATCTACCCTAGGGAACTCTTGTATGAAATCAAAGCAGATGCCATGCTGGGAAAATGTGGGAAGCACCTCTTGTACAAATTTATCTCCTTTGTTATCATTCACAACAAGAACTCCAATCCAGATCCATCTAAAATATAGCAATAGTTGGAGGAGGCCCCTACATTGGTGGGATTCATCTGGAAACATTTGTTGGAAGAAAACTGCTTGAGTGTCTTTATCCATAACTGGAGTAGAGCCATAGGTCAACTACAGAATGATAAATATTTGCAGTTGCAAAGTTGTATGTGGGCCTTTGAAAATGCATTGAATTTTTGTGTGTTCTTGAGTTTGCATACTGAAACATTGTCTAAGTAATTTTGTTCATTTCAAAATGACTACCTTGTTTTCAGTTTTAGTAATCAAGATTTTTCCCCCTCAAAGAACTCTCAATTGTGGGGTATTTTTTAAAAAAAATATAAAAATAGCCATTCTAGAAAAGAAAAGAGTAAATTTGAATCTTAATTCAGTGTGAGATTAGGAAATATTTGCCTGTAAAGGAGAATATTTCTAACTCAGGATTGAAATGAGAGATCTTTGATGCTCTCTAAGCTTGGGTGTTTTCTTGCAAATGTTTTATTACCAAACTAGACTAGCACTGATGGTATTACCTAGTTTGGGTAATGAAACATCTGCAAGAAAGCAACCAAGCTCTGAGAACACCAAGGACCACTCATATTTACCTCTCCCCAATATCTCCCCAATCTGTCTGGTAAGACGTATCATTATTTGTGGTCCTTTGCTTATCAAATCAAATGTAAATGAATATTAAATATTCCCAAACTCTCTTCTTTCTACCCTCTTTAATGGATACACTATTTACCTAGAGATGGAAACATCTATGGAAACCAGGATGTTTCCATAGATTTTTTTTTTCAGAAAGCCAAAACTTGGAATATATTGTACATTAATGACAAGTCTGCTCTACAGTCCAGATAAATCATTTGGACCTTTAGGGAATCTGATCATTTCAAATCTCTGTTTGCTCTCCAAGAAACATTTTTGTTTCCATTTTCCCCACATTCTCTTTCAATCAATGTATATTTATTCTTTTTCTCTTTTTATTGACTTTTACCTTTATTTAGAGTTTGAAATTCAGTGTACTACTTCAACCAAATTAGATCATTAGAATCTCTTGTACTTTTGATATTAACCTAAGAAAACATTTAACTTCTCAGAAGCCATGTCTTCATCTGTGGTCATGAATGTCCACTGAATAACAAGAAATGGATGGTTGTGTTCCAATTGATTCAATTAATCAATATTCACTATCAGCCATTTTAAAGTTTCCTTTCTGACTATATGTTAAAGGGTTTTATACAGCCTGAATGTTTCTTTATCATAAAAGCAAAATACTCCAAGCTTGTTCAGTAAGTTCAACATATCTTACCTGAGGAACTTTGTAGATGCACAGGATAGTTGCCATATAGAGACAGATGTCCGATCCCCCCATGACTGCAGCTAAAGTGTTTGGCACCCCACAGATGTAGTTAGGGATGAATCTGCCCTGGTTGAAGAGAAGTACCATTGAGACAAGATATGTCCAACTCGGACTGGAATTGCTATTATAAAGCTGGAAGCCCAGTGTGACATTGGGTAGGATCTGGATATTTTCATTGATTTCCTTGAGAGCAAATGTTAAGGCAAGTATATGCTGGTAATTCTGAAAGGATACTCTGAAACAAATGTTACATAATATATTAAGAAGGATCTGATTTAGAATATGCAGTATTTCAGTAGAATATTTGGTGGAACATATTTTAGAGCAATATATGTTTACTCTTCTGCTAGGATCCTGGAAAATGCTTAGCAAGTTGTAGCACATATATACCACTTCAGAACTTGTGATTTTAATAATAATAATAATAATAATAATAATAATAATAATAATAATAATAATAATAATAATAATACAAGACAAATACTGGCCTGAGAGAAATGTCTAGTAGCAAATCATAGATTCCTAGAAATTCATTATATTCAGAAGAATGTAATTCTATATTTTTACTAATAAAATCAACCAAAAAATGGTAATCACTGCTCTTATATGCCATACAGATTGTAGTGATATTTACATCTTCATAATTTTATCTGTTTCCACATTCTATACTTAATTGTTATTAAATGAGTTTTGGTCTCTTTATTGATTGATTAACCAAACAATCAAATGTATACAGTACCATGTCAGAGTGATTCAGAGCAGCTTTCAAATAAAAAGTTTTTATCCACTTCATGTGGAAACTGAAATGTAGCTTGACCATAGTTTGATACACCTGTTATTAAGAGGGATGTTTAAGTCACTTTTTAAATTATAACTTCTGGAAAAATATTTTGAGCACCATATGGCTGAACAGCAAGTTACAGAGCTTGATTATAGATGAAAGAGGTGCTTACATAACTCCATCTTGAAGTTCCTGAGAAGGATGTTGACCAAAATCAATGGGGTCAGAAAATGTTGAGAATACAGAAATAATGCCAGCAATGTTAACATCTCCAAGCTGGTGATATGTATGATGAATAGGAAGAGGCTCATCCAAGTTACACTGAAGGATAGGATCCTTGCACACCACTTGAGGCATTATTGTTAATAGTAATTTCATGAATACTAACATCTTCTTTCTGTATATAAATGCCCCTGTTTCCAACAGCGTCCTTGAAGCAGATCAGTCTGACCTGCCTTCGTGAGATGTTTTTTAGACAAAAATAGAGAATGCCACATGCTATCAAATTAACTCACAAAGCTATGTGGCTTCCAGCCATGGTTTGGAATGTCATGGGGAACAATAATAGCATTATTGAGGGTCCATTTTTCCATTTGGCCTGAAATCCCATGGGTTTGGAAGAGGCAAGAAGGTAATGTTTCATTACAGTTGAGATAATAACCTACCAGAATTCCGAGCTCTTGAACTGTGAAAATGAATGTCACAACTCAAAAGAAAATATGCCAGTTTCCCTTGAGACAATAAGCAGTGATCTATCTCAAGAACATTGGATGAAAATTGGAAAAATCTCCCCAAATAGATACACACACAAGATAAAGAAACATGAATAGTAATGTACATAAAGTATAATTAAAATTCCTTTATTGCTTCCTATGGACATGCCTTTATAATTTTCTTTGCAACAATTTTAAGTGGGCTTTCATTGTCTTCTGGTATTGATGGACTGCTCAATATAGGCTACACTCCTGGAATTTTGGGTTATCATTTATCTAAATACTGACCAAACCCAAATCTGCTGAGCTTTGCAAAATGTAACCTTGGTTATTTTGGTAACTTTAAATGTCATTTTAAAAGACAAACATTAAGGCAAATTTGCCTTCTAGTTGCCATGAATTAAAAATGATTTTTTCTCCATACAAGTCTTGAAACTAGAGGAGAAACCAGTTAAATAAAATAGTCAAAAATATCATACTTGATTCATTTATTTATTGAATAAAATGATCCAAAGCTACATATTTGTGTGTGCCAAAAGTATCAGAACTTTTGCTTACAGTATCGGATATTTCCCCTTTGATTAGCAATAACTGCAGCCAACTGCTTCTGATAACTGATTATTCAATCCTACACATTAACCTGGAGGAATTTTAGCCAATTCCTTCTTATATAAACTGTCTGCTTCAGATCCTTTCACAACATTTCTATAGGATTAAGGTCAACATTTAAACTTGGGCATTCCAAAACACCAACTTTCTTCTGCTTTAACCATTCTTTGATTCTACAACTTGAGTCTTAAGTTGCTGTCTTGTAGTATGAGTCACTTTTCCTTGAATTTTAATTTATGAATAGATATTCTGACACTTTCCTGTAGAATTTGCTGGTAAAATTCAGGATTCATTACTCAATCAATGATAGCAAACTGTCCTGGTTCAGAGGCAGCAAACCATGATCTTGCCTCCATCATGGACGAAATAAGGTTCTTATGCAGGAATGCAGTGTTTGCTTTCACTAAACATAACACTTTTCATTAAGGTTAAAAAGTCCTATTTTCCTCTCCTCCATCCACAGAACATTTTTCCATTAGCCTTCTGACTTATCCAAGTGGACTTTTGCAAACTGTAGGTGTGAAGCAGTGTTATTTTTGGAAAATGGTGGTTTTTTTCCCTTGCAACTTGGATAGCAAGATGGGCAGCAAATGGATTTAATAAAATAAATAAATAAACTTTGCCATACACACCACTGTTGTTCAATGTTCTTCTGATGATGGTTTTGTGAGCAGTGACATGCAAGAGAAGCCTTTAGACAGGGCATTATTTGAGGCCTCCCATACTATTATGTGCCTTGTTCTTGGTATGATTTTGGTTGATCAACTACTCCTGGGAAAGGTAACAATGATGTTAAATTATTGCCAGTTGTACACAATCTGCCTGATAGTGAATTGGTGGAATCCAAAATCTGTGGAAATAATTTTGTAACCTTTGTCAGCCTGTTTTTTAAAAGGGCCCAGAAATCTCCTTTGTTTAAGCCATGACGCACTTCTGCCTATCCATATTGTGAAGATCAGACTTCGATAGTGAGTATCCAGAAATCTTTTCTTTAAATAAGATAGAATCCTCTACATTCATATCTGATTATCATCCTCTTAATTGATATGCCTGTCTCAAATTTCCCCTTCAAATGAACAGTTACTCTTAGAAGTTCATGTATTTTTGCTTCACTCAAATATGTAGCTCTGGATCATTTTTCTCAAAAAATACATGAACAAGTGTGATTTTTTTCAGTCATTTTTTTAATTGCATTCTCTTTATCTAGTTTTGGAACATAGGGAGAACACATAATATTTTAGATCATATTTATGTAGAAATATTGAAAAAGATTCACAAACATTTGTGCATAGATAGATGGTAGACAGACAGACAGACAGACAGACAGACAGACAGACAGACAGACAGACAGACAGATATAATATAAAGATAAGATAAAGAGGGAGGGAGAGAGGGAGGGAGGATGAGGATAAAACTAACCAAACACTCCAATTCTAATCTAGTTTTCAACTGCTGATTCATAAAAGAACTCTTTTGAACTTACTAGGAAATGAATCATTTGAAGTTTTCATTTCATCTCTTTCCCAACTGTATATGACAGGATAAAGCAATGCCAAATACATATATCAGAAATGTCTCTAAATCACTAACAGATATGGAGGTCGGGAAGAAGCTAATGCAATATTTTATATCACTTCAATGATGAAATGCAGTAAATTGTGCAGTGTTGTTGCAAATGCACCTGTCTTTAGGAAAATAGCATCAGCCAGAAGCTTCTAATCTGAGTTCACCAGTCCATCTTCAAGAAGGCTTGAAGAAAATTACTTCATATTTGATTGATAGACAGTTTTAACATCTCAACTCCATTCAGCAGTTTATTCGGGAAAGACATTTTGTAATTTTGTTGGGTTTTTTTAGTCCATTGATTAAGAAAGGAATTGTTATTTATTTATTTACTGGTTAGCCTCAAGGACCTCAACAAATTTTGATTGTATTCCCTCTTCCAATTTGTCTTTATAACAACCATGTAAGGTATGTTGGCTTAAGAAGTGTGGCTTATAACTCAGCATCTTGTCTATGGATGAATTTGAACTTGGGTTTTCTTAGTTAGTAGTATCTTAGCTACTAACTCATACTGATTTAATAAAACAAATTGCATTTCTATTGAAGTTAGAAAATGTGGATTAAAGTAGTTATTGTGTAGTGGACTTCAGTAGGCAAGGAACAGACCAGCATAGTTACAACACCATTTATTGACTTGAATTGCAACAATGGCAGACAATTGCCTGTAATTATATCCTGAGCCCACAAGGCCTAAACCAATCACCATACTTGAAAATCCCGCTCAAATATGGGTCCGGATCAGTCTGCAGTAGAGGCAGTCAGCTGAGAGCATCGGCGTGGCCCATTTCCTTACCCAGCTTGTGGACTAGCCAGTATGAGTATGCAGCCATGAAAATGGACCATCATAACATTCGCAGCGACAGGATCTGTGGTGTCTGTTTGTCTGCTGTGAAGAGACCCAGCAGAGGTTTGTGGTCTGTGAAAATGGTGAACGTTCGTCCATATAAGAAGTCGTGGAACTTCTTAATGCCAGCCGCTATGGCAAGGGCTTCCTTGTCTATCTGGACATAGTTCCTTTCAGCCAATGATAACGTTCTAGAATAGTATGCGATGGGAACCTCTCTACCATCTGGCATCCTGTGGCTTAATACTGCCCCAAGGTCATATGGCGAAGCATCACAGGCTAGTGTTACTGGTAGGTTTTTGTTGAAATGAGCTAGTACGGAGTCTGAGGATAGCAATGATTTTACCATCTTGAACACTTTGGCTTGGGTGCTCGACCAGACCCAGGGTGCTTTTTTGTCCAGTAGGCAGTGTAGAGGCTCTGCCTGGGCAGCCTTATGTGGTAAGAAGGAATGGTAAAAATTGAGCAAGCCCAGGAATGCTTGTAGCTCCCTCTTGGATTTTGGTGTGGGGGCTTGCTGAATTGCCTTTAGCTTTGCTTCAGATGGGTGAATTCTGGCAGCATCAATGTAGAAACCCAGGAATTCTGTAGATTCCACACCAATCTGGCACTTTTCTTTTTTTAGTTTTAGGCCTGCCTCGCAGAAACATTGGAGTACTGCACGGAGATTTTCTCCCAGTACTGCCACTGATTCCCCCGTGATCAGGACATCATCAAAATATGGGCAGACACCAAGAATGTTCTTCAGTGTTAGGACTAAGCTCGATGATTTGAGTGGAACCCACCATTGGCTACTTTTATAAATGTGGTTGAAAATCCTGGAGAAGATAATAGACAAGGCCGATCCAGTATCTAGCTTCATGGAGCATGGGACCCCTTGCATTCTTAGTTGGAGTCTTATATTTTCTTTGATGGGATGTTAAGCCCCTGTGTGTTGGATGTTATGCCTTCCTGAGCAGTATTCAACTCTGTTCTGTCCCAGGGGAGATTTCCCTTGTGCTGCTGTGTCACAGGTTTCTTTTCCCGCTGATGACCTCTGCAGACTCTGGCAAGGTGTCCTTGCTTTCCACAGGCACAGCATACTGTTGTGTGGAATCTGCATTCTGCTCTTTCATGCTGTCCCCCGCAGCTTGCGCAGCTCTGTGGGGAAGTTGCTTGCTCTGTGGAGTGTGGCCATCTGAGTGGCTCTCTCCTCAAATGATTGATTTCTTCACTCTCACTGGCCTCCCCCGAGCCTTCTCTTGGTGGATCACTGTGGGGCTGGTTTTAAGTGGCCTGAGAATCTTCATTACCCTCCAGCAGCCTCATCCATCATGACTTCCTTCAATGCGTCTTGGAAAGTCAGTTTCTCCATGGTGAAATTCTGTATTATTCTCTATTATGCATAATTCTCTATTATGCAGGCTGCAAATGAGCCTGTCTCTGAGATGGTCTTCCAGGTCAGGGAACTCGCATTGCTGCAAAGCTTGGCAAAGGGCTGCCACAAACTCTACTGCAGATTCCCCGGATCTCTGCTCACATTGCTCGAATGCATGGGGCCAGGCGATTACTGAGAGTTTAGGCTCAAAATGTTCCCTTAATTTTTTCTTGAGGTCTGGGTAGGCCACAGTCTTTATAGTTGCTGGTGCTATCAGGTTTTCAGCGATATCAAACGTGGCTTGTCCGCAGACACATAGTAAGGTTGCCGCCTTTAGGCCATCATCTGTGATCTGGTTGGCCCAGCGATAGTTGTCTTCTTGGGAGATATATGAGCTCCACTGCTCTGGATGAGTAATATCGAACTTGTTGAGCCTTCCCAGTTTAGCCATTTTTGGGGGGGAGACCCCTGTGGTGCTGGTTAATGTCTGTACTGCTGTGATTGGAGCTTTGCTGCACTTAAGGAGTCCTGGGGACAGATCCCTCAGGTATGTCTGTGCCTCCAGTGTGTTTTACTGGTAGGCAGGGTGGGGAGCGTGGTCCCACCAGGGCTCTTTACCTGGTCTGACACCCAGTGATTTTAGTTTCTTGGTTAGCAGCAGCTCTCCCCTGTGCAGCATCCCACCTTTGTAGCCACTATTATGTAGTGGGCTTCAGTAGGCAAGGAACAGACCAGCATAGTTACAAAACCATTTATTGACTTGAACTGCAACAACAACAGCAGGCAATTGCCTGTAATTATATCCTGAGCCCACAGGGCCTAAACCAATCATCATACTTGAAAATCTTGCCTAAAAATCTTGCCTTTGTCCTAGGGAGACCACTGTGCCTCAGATAGACGGTGTGGAGTCCCTCCTTGTGAAGTGGGGGCAAGGGGT
>JANHFS010010204.1:14994-25617 GCA_032467975.1 Trimeresurus albolabris | reverse complement strand
GCAGGTGTCTTGCTCGGCTGTGGCTTGGGGGGCACTTTTTTCAGTGCCATTGTAACTTTGAACAGTCACTAAGCGAAATGTTGTAAGTCGAGGACTACCTGTACTTTATCACTTTTTTCCTCTTTTTTTGGTCATCAAGTTTTTACACCTTGCTAGGCGACTGGTGGTACTCGGATGTTGCCCTATCCTAAAAGTGGTACAATGGGTGAAAAGTTTGAAAAGCCCTGCCCTAGTCTTCCCTTGGCTAGAACACTGCAATACACTCTTCATGGGGTATACCCTTGATAGGTATTTGGAAGCTACAACTGGTGCATAATGCAATGGCGCACACAATTCTGGGAGCCCTAGGTTTGCACATATAACACCACTATTGCACAAGCTTACCAGTTTGCTTCTGGATCCAATTCAAGCTGTTGGTTGTTACTTTTTAAGCCTTACATGGCATGGTTCAAGGGTATCTGCCCCCCTCATGCCAACGGGAAAGGCCTACTATGTATCCCATCTGCTAAGGAATTCTGGCAGGCAGAGTCAAGGAGAACAGCTTTTTCTGCTGTGGCTCCATCCCTATGAAACACTCCACCACCAGAGGTGAAAACTGCTCCCACCCTTTTGATCTTCTGGAAGGGTATTAAAATTGGGCTTTGCAGGTGATTGATGGGGTCAGAAGACCTGTTCCCCATGCTGAATAATAAAATCGTGGAACCAACTTTTACATTATGCTGTAGAATTCAGCTAGAAATTTACTTTAGAAAATGCACACATTAATTTTCACAAGCATTTAAACTGAAGATCACTAGATGTGTTACAAAAGATGTAAACCCATGGAAATAGAGATTAAGATGTGAAGATATTTATGCTGCATTTTTATGTATTGCTGTAAAACTCTGAATAAATTATCTTCAGTTCAATGTTTTACAAATCTGAATGTAGTTCAAATCTAGGTATATTTATTTAGAATAACATTTCCCTAATTTCAATGGAATTATTTAAACTATGAATAATCAATTGTCATTGGATTAAATTTTATTATCTATATCACCCTGCATTTACCATATTAATGCATAATCAGTCTTTAAAGAACCATTGAAACATCTAATTTTATTTGTTTAATTTGTAAATGCTAACTATCACAGCTCTTAAAGGTTCACAACAATTAACACTTTTAAATAGAATGAGTAGGCAGTACAGCTGTCAGTGGCCAAGGGTAAATACAATTTCAAAATGTCAGCAGCCAAGGGCAAAAACAGAACTAGAATTCCATTACTAAAGGAAATTAAGATTTTTTTTTCCTTAAGTGAAAAATGTTAGCTGAAGGGATCATTGTATAATTTCTACAGGTATAGTAAGCCTAACCAAATCTCAATACAACTGAATTTTTGTTTTATGTTTGTTTCCTGCTCAAAGTTAGGAAAAATTGCATTGCTATTATTCATCAACCTGCCACCAACTTTCAGTAGTATAACTTCTACAAGCTCTTATACCCTTCAAAAATGAACACTGTGAATGCGTAAGTATTGTAGCCTGTAGATTCATGTAATGTCTTTAATCAGATTGCAACTTATCAAAATGTAAGTTATTGTAATAGTACCTAAAGTATGATGTAAATATAAAAGTATAGAATTATATAAAATGTGCACATCTATTCACAGACAGCCATATTTACTATTGCTTCAATAACTAAAAACCTGAAATGACTCAATAGCATAATGAAAAGTGTACTGTTACAGCACAAAGGAATTGCTGATACACTTAACAGTTTAAAAAAAAATCGAATACAGGTAATCCTTGACTTACAACCAGAGTCTCAGTTGCTGAGCAAAGCAGTTATTAAGTGAGACAACCATGTGACTGCTTTCGCTCAACAACTGCAATCCTGGCTTTCCCAATTGTGGTCATTAAGCAGCCCCACAGTCGTTAAGCCAATGAAGCGAAAGAGTTGTCTGCCGAAGGAGAGCAGGCAGCTTCTCTCTGTGTGGAGAAGAGAGCTCCTGTGGCAGGCCGCAGGAATGAAGCTCAGATTTTTGGGATCCAAGCTTCATTTCTGCAGCCTGCCACAGGAGTTCCCCTTACTTCCATGCATGAAGGGGAACTCCAGGGGCTGCAGAAACAAGGTGTTCAGGTAAGACCATTGCCCCTTCTCCAGCATAACGAGTGGAGAATCCACCAATGGGACATACCAAAGCTTCACTGTCCTTGTGGGTGGGAGGTCATCTGGGCCTGTGTCTCACTCTCTGTTACTACGCATTGGAGTACCCTTCTGCCAAAGGAAGCCTCTGCAGATGCGAATCTAATTTGTAGTGTCTTATAAAGGGGGAAGGTGATGCCCATGTCGCCGCTCTACATATTTCTTCAATCAAAGCCTGGGTTGCCCATGCTGCTGAGGTGGCAGTGCTGCGCGTGGAGTATGCGGTGATTCGACTGGGGATCATCAGGGACTGCCCCCTGTATGCCTCTGCTATACACCTTCTAATCCATCCGCCGATTGTGGATACAGTGACCCTTCGGCCTCTTGTGTGAGAGTAGAAGGAGACAAATAATGCTTCTGATTTGCAGAAGGGTGCCATTCGCTTGATGTATTGTTTTAAAACTCTGCGAACGTCTAAGGTGTGCCACTTGCGTTCCAATTCATGGGAGGGCTTGGGGCAAAGTTTGGTAGCACCACCTCCTGTGCTCTGTGAAATAGGGAATTGACCTTTGGAACGAAGGAGGGGTCGAAACATAACACCACCCTGTCCGTGTGGAAGGCACAAAGATCCTCCCTCAATGACAGTGCTGCTAATTCTGAGATGCGCCTTGCTGAGGTGACAGCAACTAGGAAGGCGACCTTAAGAGTCAGGTATTGTAAGTCGCAGGTCCGGACAGGCTCAAATGGAGGTAAAGTGATGGCCTGTAGGACCTTAGATAGATTCCAGGAAGGGTATCTGTGGACCACGGGTGGACTACTGTTTGAGGCCCCCTTGATGAAGGATCGCACCAATGGGTGTCTGGCTAGAGATTCGGAGTTACCGTAGGTAAGGATGGTAGATAAGACAGCCACCTGTCTACGAATTGGGTTGGGTGCTAACCCCCTATCCAGATCCTCTGCTAGGTATTCTAGGATATCTGGGATAGAGATGCCACAAGAGTCTAGTTGTTGTCTGTTGCACCAACTGCAGTAATTTTTCCAAGTGGAATCATAGATCCTGTTAGTTGTAGGTCTTCTAGAGACCTGGAATGTCCTAATGACTCTTTGTGAGAAGTCTCTCTCTAGGAGACTCGGCTCAAGCGCCAGACAGCCAACTGGAGCCACTGTGGCTCTGGATATAGCAGGGACCCCTGGTGAGGGAGATTTGGTCGTGCTGAATCCTCCACGGTGGGGATGTAGATAGGTTTACAAGATCGGCAAACCACGGCCGTCTTGCCAGTGCAGTGCAATGAGTATCACCTCTGCTTGTTCCTGTAATATCTTCCTGATGGTTGCTTGTATCAGGGGAAGTGGTGGGAATGCATACAGCAGTACTTTCGGCCAATGGCCTCGGAGTACATCCGCTCTCTCTGCTCCTGGTGTCAGAAAATGGGGGAAGAACCTCGGAAGCTGAGCATTCTTTGGGCTGGCAAACAGGTCCAGCACTGGGTGGCCGAATCTCTCAGATGCCTCCCTGAAGAGAGCAGGGTGCAGGGTCCACTCTGAGGGTCTATCGTCGCCCTGCTCAGGAAGTCTGCCTGGTGATTTGCTTCTCCTGAGATGTGCTCAGCCTTGATAGAGGCTAGGCTGCTTTCTGCCCAGGTTCCCAGTGCCTGTGCTTCGGTCATGAAAGCCCTGAATTGCGTGCCTCCCTGTCGGTTGACATGCGCCTTGGCCGCCATGTTGTTCGTGAGTATCAGAATGTGTCGATGCGCCACTGCGCTGCAGAAGTGACGAAGGGCCAGGTGTATGGCTCTGAGCTCTAGCCAGTTTATGTTGTGTTTTAGATCTTTCTTTGACCATTGACCCTGTGCTAGCTGTGATTGCAGGTGTGCTCCCCGACAAATAGGCTGGCATCCATTGTCAGAATGATTCGGTTGGCTTCCCTGAACAAGTGCCCCTTTCCCATCACTGGGAAAGACCACCACTGGAGCGACCTCAGGACCTTTGTTGGCACTTTTACTCTTCGGTTTGAGGAGCTTATCCCCTCTCTCTAAAACGGGAGTAGGAACCACTGCACTCTCTGGAGTGTAGCCGTGCCCAAGGCACGATTGCGAGGCATGACACCATCTTTCCTAATAACTGCGAGAGTGTGGCCAGTGTCGTGGTTCGCTTCCTTCGGATGAGTCTGACCAGAGTTCGGATGCTGCGTTGGCGGTCTTGAGAGAGATGGACCGTGCACTTTTGTGTGTCTATGACTGCTCCCAGATGAAGGAGATGGGTCGAAGGAACGGTCTGACTCTTTTGGAAATTTACTGAGAATCCGTGCTCTTGAAGGGTTGTCAGAGTCAGTGCCAGGTCTGACTGTGCTGTCTGGACCGATGAGAATTAGATGAGAATGTCGTCCAGATAGCATTGGATGCATACCAGAATTGTTCTCAGGTGCGCGGCGAGTGTTGCCAATACCTTTGTGAACACCCTGGGAGCTGAAGAAAGCCCAAAAGGTAGGGCCCTGTATTGGAAATGCTGACCAGTGTGATAGAACCTGAGGAACCTCCGGAAGTATGGGAATGTGAAAATAGGCCTCCATCAGGTCTGTGGACATCAGAAGGTCCCCCTTTCTGATGCTTGCTAATATCGAGTGAAGCGTTTGCATCTTGAATTTTCTGAATTCCAAGTGTCTGTTCAGACTTTTTAGGTCTAATATTGCTCTCCACCCACCCACCCCGAACTCTTTGGGACTCTGAATAAGATGGAATAGAATCCTTGTCCCCATTGATCTCTTCCTACCGGTTCTATGGCCTGAATGTCCAGTAGGTGCTGGATGGCCTCCTTGATGAGGTTCCTTTTGATCAGATCCTTTGGAGATGGGCAAGGGATGAACCGGTTCAGGGGTATTGAGAGGAATTCCAGAGATAGGCCGAATCTGATAGTATTTAGGACCCAAAGATCCGTGGTGGTGGCCTGCCATTTGTGAGCGAAAAATGCTAGCCGGCCACCAATGGGAGAGCCCCCCCATCGTCACTTGGATCTGCGGTAGGGACGCCCCCCCACTCCTCGAAAGGGCCGCTTTGCTTGGAACTGCTGTCTGAACCTGTCCCTGTTACCGCCTCTCAGTCTGGCAGTCTGATCTGGGCTGATAGGGCCGGGAAAAGGCCCCCTGATCCGTGCCTGCATCAGATTGAAAAGACAGTCTGCAGGAATAGGAGGGAACTCTCCTCTCCGTTCTCTTTTTTGTCAGGTGGGCCAGAATCTTGCGTTTGTCCTCGTTTTCAATTAGGTAAGGGTCAAGCGCCTCGCCAAAGAGCTGGCTGCCCTTATAGGGTGCTGCCACTAAGCGCCACTTAGCCTTCATGTCCGCTTTCCAATGCTTGAGCCACAGCAATCTGTGTGCACCGGTGTTGTACGCTATTGCTCTGGCAGAAAAATTGGTTGCGCGTAAGGAGCAATCTGACATGAGCTCTGCTGCTGCCACTAACCTTCTTAAATTCTGGTGAGTTTTCTCCTCCTCTGGGGGGGATATTCGTCTGGAGTTGGCGCAGCCAAAGTAGTGACATCCTGGCGAAAAAGGATGTAGTGATACCTGCCTTGATTGCCCACGCCGAGGCCTGGTGCGCCCTGCGGAAGGTGAGGTCCATCTTCTTATCTTCTGATTTCAGGGCCTCCACTGCATCCCCAGCTATCGGGGGTGGGGAGAAAAGGGTTGCAATGGGTTCATCTATTGTTGGCACTTTTATTATCTCTGATAGTGCCAGGTCTATGTTAAACATTTTCTTCTCTGCCCCCCTATTGGGGGGAAGGAACCTGGTGCCCCCATGTTGTTCTGAACAGAATCAAAGAAGAGAGGTGGGCAGGGAACAAAGTGTTGGGTATAAGTGGGCTGTGAGAACACTTTGTTGTTTGTAACCTTACTAGTTGAGGGACTGGTGCTGATATCTGCCATTTTAAACTGAAGTAATTTTCAATCCAGTTTATTTGTGTTTATTTAATTTATTTAATATTTAATCAGTTTATTTACTTGTGAACTAGCCTGAATTATGTCTTTATCAATTTCAATTTTCTTTTTTTAATATATGCAGGAAGGAGGAGTCTGAATTTGAGTCCCTGAGGCGATGAGTTCTGATTGATATCCTAGCCTCCTGGCTCCAGAGCCACGAGGAAGGTAGTTAATAGCCGAACTCAATCTCTCATTCTATTCAATCGGATATGTTTGGGGTGAGTTGCAAGGAAACCGCAGAAGCAGCAGGCAGGAAGGTCTGGGAGGCTGCGGCTTTTCCGCAGACTAGCTGATCTTCGGGAGGAAGCCGCGGAGTCTAAAAAACCCTCCGCCGATCAGCTGATCCCAGGCGTTAAATTAAAGCAGGAGCCTTCGAGTGCCGTATAATTCCTCTGCAGCTCAACGGCTTCTGTGTAAGCCGCGGGATGTTTAAAAGGGCACCAGCGGATTAGCTGGGCTAGCGCGTGTCCTATTGTTCCTCCGGCTTCCATATGATCCACGGGAGGTTTAAATTATCCACAGATCAGCTGGGCAAGTGAATTCCGAGTTTTTTGCTTCGTTTTGCCTAGCCCTGTAGGGGTGAGTTGAGAGGAAAAGGGAGACTGCCTCTCCCTTTGTTCAGGGTCACGCTTGGTGGTCGGAAAATGGCATCCAGCTCTTTGTTTGTCCGGCGGTCGGCTGGACTCAGGCCAGGCTCGTGGCTGAGCTGCGATCGGCCGATCAGGCAGCAGAAGGGACAAACGAACAGCCGTTCGTTCTTTGCAACTCCCCCCCTCCTCGGAATAACCAGAAATAACAAGAAATATACGACCTTAAAGAAGCATCAATTCAGGAGTCAAGGAATTTTGGTCTAATCCGGCTCAAGATTAGTCGAGACTGGGGAAGGGAGGTCTCAGGAGGAGAGGCAGAGCAAAATTGGCCAACTAATCTACGGGCAGAAAACGAGGAAAACCCATTGGTGGATTCTCCACTCGTCATGCTGGAGAAATGGCTAAGATGATAATTACTCAATACAGAGAAGGTATAATTCTGTGTTTTTTCCTTTTAATTATTTTTTTCTTACTTTTTATCTTTTCTTTATTCATTTTTACTGTACTAAAAATTCTAATAAAAATGTATTTTAAATTGTAATGTTTACTATTTACTAAATTGTAATGTTTACTATTAAAAATTGCAGATAGTGGGAGGAAAAATGTTGACTTGCAGGTTGTGCAGAATTGACCGTAAGATATTTTGTTGCCTGAGGACAAAATACTGCCTCAGTCTGTGTAATTTTTTTTCTTTTTAAAAATGCCTTCAGCGAACAAAATCTGCCATTTCACCTGAAGATAAAGGCAAGTTAGAAGAGAGTGAATGCCTTGATGAGTCAGAAAAAAATAGGAAATATTAAAACTGCTCTCAAACATCCATGTCCAAAGCATTTCTCTCATGTTCTCTCTGTTTGAGAGCAGTTTTAATATTTCCTATTTTTTTCTGACAATTTTTAATAGTATATATATGTGTACTGTATGGATATGTGCCATCAATATTTGCCACTATTGGTGGCTAATTTAATGCATTATAAGTGAGGGTTATTTTATAAAAAGTACTGCATTACAAAACTGTCTTAGTTACAATGAATATAGGTGCTTTTTAGAATTTGCTCTAAAGCTGAATTTTAATAGGGAGAAAACTTTAACTCTTTTCTCTTCCAAGTATACTACCAGATCATAAAATTAACAACACAGAACCTTAGGTGGCAGATAGCAGATTGCCCTTCTCTAGCCTCCAATTTTCTTAATTTTAGCTAGTATCCTGTGACTTCATGCGATTTTCTGTTGGACTGAGGCTAGAGAAGGGCAATCTGACACTGACACCCATCTATTCTTAGATCACCAGCTATATAAAAACACGCCAAACTACCCAAATGTTGTAGTTTGCCATGCTTTGCTCTATGGTAATCAAATTTTGGAATATATGCTACCTAAGGATATTCAAGACCAGAAACATTCACCAATCATAAAATCAGATCCTCCCTATTCTTATTTCAAATTGGCTGCCTTCTTCACTGCACCTCAAATTAAAATATCAGTTTTACACATACATAAATCACTTTTCTTTGAGGCTTTACAAAGATTAGCTTTAATGAAATTATTCAGACAAAGTGAAATTAAAAACTTCAGACTATTTTCTAACAATATGCCTTTGTATACAACTGTAGACAGTTATTCAAAATATATAGTAAATTTTAAGATGTTAAATTCGTTCTAACAAAAAATTTAACACTTGTGCATAATACTTTACAAATTGTGTGTTTCTATGAATGAAATACCTCTCCTCAAAGTATTAAAGCAGCTGTACTTTTATACTAATTTGCACAACTATTTCAAAAGGGTTTTCTGATTTTGCATGCAAACTTGCAGGTAGACCAGCATATCACCTGAGACCACCAGGAAAACAACTTGGTATGTAGAGATGGTCATGGATAACTTTCAGAGTTTCAATTGAAAATGCTTTGTCCAATAGCATCTCTTTCCACAGCCTTCATTATAAATGTTCATAACATAATTAATACAATCAACATCATCAAAAATAATTTTCTACAACTAGCATGCAGAAGAACACGCTGTGGCAAGATGGCTCTGGATTTTGGGGACCCCAGATGTGAAGATTTTTAATTTTTAACTCTTTAAGTCTACCCACACTTGGCCAAATAAAGTACAGGTAAGTCCTCAGCTTACAACAATTCAGTCACCGTTCAAAGTTACAACAGGATGAAAAAAGGGACACATGACCCTTTTCAGAATTAGGACCTTGGCAGCATCCCCACGGTCACGTGATTAAAATTCAGATTCTTGGCAACTGGTTCATATTTATGACTGTTGCTGTGACCCAAGATCACGTGATCCCCTCAGCTGCAGTGATTCACTTAACAACTGTAGCAAGAAAGATCATAAAATGGGGCAAAACTCACTTAACAAATGTCTCACTTAACAACAGAAATTTTAGGCTCCACTGTGGTTGTAAGTCGAGGACCATCTCTATTCTATTCTATTCTATTTATAGAGTAGCATTCCCCAGTTGAAATTGATGCACAATCTGGGAGTCCTCCTGAACACATGGTTCCTGCATCCATCTTATGTGACAGCTATGTCCTAGTCACTTCCAAATTAGATTACTGCAATGGAGTAATGCAGCACTCAGAAGTTTCATCTTTCATCAGAAGGCAACAACACACATAACTCTGAATCCATCAAGCTTTTCCTGCACTATACAATCACTATTGCACAAGTTGCACTGGCTCCGAGTATGCTTTCATGCGCAATTCAAGGTGCTAGCTTTAAAGCCAAATATGGCACAAGGCCAGGCTACTTGCAAGACTGTTGTTTTTTTTCTCATTGTTTCTGCTCACCCGACAGATCTAGTACAGAAAGCATACTCCAGGTCCCTTCTTTTAACAAAGCCATAGACTCCAGAGTCATATGTTCTCACCAACAACACCTGCCCTATAAAACAGCATCCCCCCCAGAGATCCTATTAGGCTTTTGCAAGGCACTAAAGACCTGGCTGTTTCCCAGGCCTCTGAGTTGAGCATGCTGCTAGATTTATTTATTTTTTTTCTGCCAGTGGTGTAATGTCATGGGGAATTATGTGTTATTTTAATCTTTGTATGCCGCTCAGAGGCTCTTGTGTGAGATGGGCAGTTAAGCCACCCAAATAAATAACTTGTGGGCTACCTGTATATGAGGGTGTCTGCTCATCTCACCTGATCAACAGGGTAGACATGCTCCAGATCCCTTCTATCAACAGTTATATTAAACAGTAGTACTCATGTTGTGCGATTCACAAGACATCACTTCTTTGCTGCTGCAAAACAGCTGCCATTTTAAGATCTGGATTTTCTTAGTTTTCTGGGAGGGAAGTGTTAGGATCCATATGTTAGAACAGGGGCCCCAGCCCCCGGTCCGTGGACCAGTACCAGGCCACCATCTGCACAAACAAACAAAGCCCCATTCATGGAATTCAGGCAGCACTCAAAACCACACTCTCCGGTCCACAGAAAAAACTTTCTCTGTGGAACCCGTCCCTTGTGCCCAAAAGGTTGGGGACCTCTGTGTTAGAGGAATCCAACACGTGTCTTTTGTGTTTTGAATTTGTTATGAAGCACTGTGGTCATTGCATGGTGGTTATTTTTAATTGTATGTTTTGTTTACAAATATTATGTATGTTATGTATTTAATTGTATGTTTTGTTTACAGATATTATGATATTGACTTTTTGTGGATTGGCATAAACAAATAAACAGTAATGCTGTCCTCAAGAAGAAGTTGACCAAGTAACAAATTGTTTAAGGGCTTCATAAAATAAATTCGAAAATATAGCTGAGTACTGGCAACAACTGCAATTCCTTCTACATTCAACAGCTAATGCCTAGCATTCTTGTTGCTGCATTTCCACTACCTTTATTTTATTTATTTATTTATTTATTTATTTATTTAATTTATATGCCGCCCTTCTCCCGACAGGACTCAGGGCGGCTTAC
>JANHFS010010203.1:0-12944 GCA_032467975.1 Trimeresurus albolabris | reverse complement strand
CCTCTATTCTGTTCTTCATTTGGTCTTTCTTGTAGGCCAGTTTGGTCTCTCCAGTAGTCAGTAAGCCTTCCTGATATTATTATTATTATTATTATTATTATTATTATTATTATTATTATTATTATTATTATTATTATTATTCACTCCTTAGAATTCAAACCCATTAGAGTGAGAGTAGCAAGTAAGGGTTTAGTCTGGCAAGGTTGTGTCCCTTGTGTGTAAGCAAATAAAGAACTGAACTCTGGAGGAATTTTTCTAACTTATTCTTGGTTTAGCCTGATAAGACCAGATAAGAAACACGGCCAAATTAGGGCTAGTTGGCCACAAACTACAGTAACAGAACCTTGCAAGTCTGAAAGAACAACCTGAGGAACCGAGACAGTTTCACCTAACCGTGTCCTGGGCAGCATCTGTTCAGCCCGTCTCCCAAGGTCTTCCCCACGTAGCATGACATCAACTGAGAACATAGACAGGGAAGTAGAAAGAGAAATTGGATGGAGGAAATCTTGGCATCCAAACGAGATCTAGCTAACACCTTCCATGGATGTGTGCCTATATGTTCATATTATTTCCAGGGATGCATCCCAACTAATATCCATCTTTCTGGTTGTTCTCAGGATCAAAATCCAACAAGAAGTGAAAGGCAGCATGTCAGGAGGAACCCCAAATGTTTCTTTGCGTCCTTCCCAACCTCAGCTCTCCATGCTCAGAGTCAAAAAGGTGCCATCCGTCATCTGAAGGAACATGCCAGGTGCTCCTGAGACCACCCTCAACTCCTTGGCACTCCTCAACAGTTCCAGACGGAATCCATCAGTGATCTGGCTGACGGGGATTCCTGGTCTGGAATCCAACCTCGCCTGGATCTCCATCCCGTTCTGCGCCATATATCTCATTTCCCTTTTGGGGAACTCCATTATTCTTTTGGTGATCAAAACAGACCGAAGCCTCCACAAGCCCATGTACATCTTCCTCTCCATGCTGGCTATCACAGATCTTGGTTTATCCATCTCCACCATGCCAACCATACTAGGCGTCTTTTGGTTCAATGCCAGAAGGATCAGCTTCACTGCTTGTTTCACCCAACTCTTCTTCATCCACTCCTTCTCACTGATGGAGTCCTCTGTGCTCTTGGCCATGGCCTTCGATCGCGTTGTGGCCATCCAGAACCCCCTCAGGTATGGCGCCATCTTGACCATGCCCAGAATCAGGAAGATGGGACTGGCATTTGTGGCCAGAGCGGTGGCTTTGGTCTTGCCATTTCCCCTTCTTCTCAGAAGACATCGCTACTGTTGCGTCAATCTCCTCTTCCACTCCTACTGCCTCCATCAGGAGGTGATGAACCTGGCCTGCTCGGATATCACCGTCAACATCATTTATGGCATGTTTGTCATTTTAGTCACAGTGGGGCTGGACTCACTCCTCATCCTCTTCTCTTATGTGGTGATCCTCAAGACTGTATTGGGCATCGCGTCACGGGAAGACCGCCACAAAATCCTGAGCACTTGTGGCTCGCATATCTCTGCAGTGTTGCTCTTCTACACACCAATGATTGGCTTAACTGTGATACACAGGTTTGGGAAGGATTCCCCACTCTTTGTCCGTGTTTTTATGGGCTACGTGTACCTGCTGGTGCCACCTCTCATGAACCCCATTGTGTATAGTGTAAAAACCAAGCAAATCCGAGACAAGATCATCCAAATTTTCCTCAAGTGGAACATGAAAACTAGAAGCTTCTGTTCTTAATACTAAATATGACTGTCTAAAATTTCATGAAAGGCAGGTCAAGTCTTCCAAAGGATTCAGAGAGCCTTTCTCTGTGGATCAGTCACATTCACACACGTAGGGAACATAAGTTTCAGGATTGAGCTGTGAGGTCCCTGGTGCTCTCTGAACTTGGTTGGTTTCTTGCAGAGGTTCACCTCATTTTGCACCTCATCACCTGACTAGGTAACATCATCTGTGCTAGGGACACTCACATCTAGCACTGATGTTGTTACCTAATTTGGTAATGAAATATCTGCCAGAAAGCAGCCAAGCTCAGAGAGCACAAAGGACCCCATAAAAGTTCATGGAGAACTATGGAGTTGGAAGGAATCACGAGAATCATCTACTATGTTGTGTGCTAGAAAACCAATTTATCTTCCACGAGAGATGTCTGTTCAACCTCTTCTCAAAGAGGTTCCACAACGTGGCTAGGTCATATCTGCCTGCGATCCTCTTTTCTTAAGACTCAGCATTGTCTCTATTCCTTCGTTTTGTTCTCACAGGGCATATCTGCAAGATCTTTGTTGTTCTTCTCTGAATGTCTTCTAATCACTCAATATCCCTCTGGAAACAGGACACCCAGGGTACTGGGTAGGGTACTTCCCTGGTGGTCCCTGGTGGTCTCTCCCATACAGAAAAGGGGCTTTGAGTGTCTCTGATGTGATGCTTCTTCTGATAGATCTCAGAACAGCAGTGGCTCACACGTCTGGCTCAAGTTTAATTTGTTGTCAACCACCGTATCCATGTCCTTCTTTAATACAAGGTCACCAAGTTATAACACCTCCTTTTTTTATTATCCCTGCAATATCTTTCTTCCCCAAATTTAACACTTTATTTTCCTTGCTGTTGAAAGACATCTGGTTCCTCTTGACCAACCTCTGCAGTTTCAACCGTCCAGGTTAAATTCAGTCATCCTCAACCTTTTCCCAAACATCACTATTTTACATCATTCACAGATCTGACAAGAAGCCCCTCAACCCCTTTATCCAGATCATTAATAAAAATATTAAATAATGTGGGTTCCAAGAGGCATCACCATGGAATCCCCCGAGTAGCTATCACAATGTACTGTCTTAGGTTTAATCACCATTCCCACAAAAAAGGTCAGTGGGAGGAAGGTGAGAGGTTCCCACCTGAGGGAATTAATGTCTCCCTCCTGATCAGAGTATAATCTGGGGCTCTTGAAGTCCCTCTTGCTCAAAGCCTTCAATGGACTCAGAGGTGGTGGAGGCATCAACAGGTCTCCAGATGCTGGGCCAAAGCCCATCTCTCTCCTGTGGCTGGGACTCTCCAGAAGACTTTCCTGCTTGGGGTTGTGGGTGCCCTGCTGGACTCCCACATCTTTCTTGTCCTCCCTCGAGAAGTCTCAGCTTTCTTCCTCCTGAAGCAGAACTTCTGGGGAGACCTCCCTCCTGGCCCTCCCTGGACTCTCCTCAACCCCTCCTCCCATTTTCTCCCAGCCCACTATACCTTTTGTAGCACCTCATAGGTTATTGATCCCAAGTGACATGTGGTTGTTCTGGAGGGTCCATGGGGCTCTTCTCCAACCTATTGTTCTCCAGATGTCTTTTCTCCGATAAACATTCTTTGAAAAAATGATTCTCTGAGTTTTGCTTTGGATTGTACTCAGAGCTTGTTTAATACCACTGAATCTGTGAATCTTGTGAACATTAAAGTAGTAAGACCTTGAAGATCAACCCCATTTTAAGACGTTTATTATTTATTTAGCGTACGGTGACGTTACATTAGCCAGGAGACTACAATGCTTATGCAGAGTAACAGTTCGACTGCCTGCTAACCCGTTCAGTTCAAGCGTGTGCATTTCCCAAGGTGCACCACAGGGGGAGAGCTAGCTTCACACCAGAAAAAAAAGACTGTCCTCTGGGGCCTCCACTGGAGTTGCCTTGTAAGTGGGCATTTCATCCGGGAATGTCCAGTGCCAGCCAGCAGGGTTCTGGCCATCTGCACGAAGTCAGCTGGCTTGTCTTCCCACCAAAGTGATACCTATTTATCTACTCGCATGTATCGTGCTTTCAAACAGCCAGGTGGGCAGGAACGGAGGCAAGGGGTGGGAACTCACTCCATCATGTGATGTAGGACTCAAACAGCCGGAGCAAAGATCGTCTCCAGCTCCATTAAGCCACAGAGTACCAGGCCTCTCATTCTAAAGGGCACCCTGCATTTGACACACAGCAGTTACAGACTCCTCCCGTAGTAGCTTCCTAGCTTTTCTGCAATAAACTCACTTATCAAAATCTGTTGGGTTCTGTCTGCTGCTTTAAGTGTTTCCAGTCAACTGATAGCCTGATAACTAGTTGGGTTCTCCAGAATTCTAGCTAGCACTGAAGTTATTGGCTGTTTGGGACATGAAACGTCTCCAGGAAAACAACCAAGCTCAGAGAGCACCAAGGGCCTCCACAGGTCAGCCCTGAGCTGAAGAGATTCCCCACAATTGATCCCCAGGGATCCTTAGAGAGCACATGGACAAAGAAGGCAGCTCTCAGAGGAGTTTTCTCTGGTGAAAGCAGCCGGTGCCGCCCTAAGACATATAAATCTCTTGTCTGGTGGAAATTGCAGGGTCTTTTCCATCAACTGTGGTGAGGCTGATGAGATAAAAACGAGAGGGCACACCAGAAAAGATGTGATAAAGGGACCTTCTTGCTAGCTAATTTGAGTGCCTTGAAGTCACCAGGTTCTCCAGAGGATGCTCCTTCCTGCAGAATATTGAAGGAACTGGCCGAATAGACGTTGGGAACTTCTAAGAGCCTTGGAGCATTAAGGAGGTACTTTTCTCTTCTTCCATTGAGTTATGTCCAATCTTGACAAGTCCCTGGAAGTTTTCTTGGCAAGGAGAAAGAGGTTTGGCTCTTTCCTGGGGCAGAGAGAGGAGGACTGACCAAGGTCACCCAGCTGGTCTCCTGCTAACCAGCCTGATCCCTCAACCACAACCCCAAACTGCCTCTCAGGGTGAGGAAGAACGGGTGGTGCCAACCTTGATACAATAATATCTTTTGGTCTTAAGATGCAGCTAACAAAAGTCATCCACTTTCTACTTATTATGGAAAGCTCAAGGCACTTTTTAATTTTTCCTTTTTGCAATCTAAATTGCTATGGGATAGTGGTGATGGGCAACCCATCCATTAATAAAATGGATTTGAGGGGTTTGAGAAAATGAGTCTTGGGTTTAGCTCTCCCTGCTTTAGAATCCTCTCAGAATCAGTACGTCAGTGTAAATCAATCAAGTGATTTTGTGCTATTGTGGCGGTGTCCACATATTAGTGACCTCCATAGATTGATACTGTAGAGTCATTACCTATCATAGAATACTTTATATATATATATGCTTCCTTTTTTTAAAATTTTTATTTATAATACAATTTAAAAAATTGGATTTAATGTGACATTCCAGTATATACATTCTTATCAGATTATTCCGCATTTTACAATCAATTCTTTATCTCTACATATACATCTAAGTTTTATATACAATATTTATTCTGAAATAACATACATTTCTATCTTAACATTCGTCTTTAATCCCAGCCGCCCTCTTCGAATTCCTCCAACGGTAAAATTTATCCCAGATTTCAAAAAAAACTGATCCACATTTGTCTTTTAATATTATTGTGAGCCTGTCCATTTCCGCACATGCTAATATTTCATGTATTAACTCTTCCTCTGTGGGAATTTCCTTGCTCTTCCATTTTTGCGCAAAAGCAAGCCTAGCTGCAGTCAAGATGTGTAGCAGCAGGTAGATTGTTCCCTTGTCGTATTTTTCTGTCGTTATTCCCAGCAAGAAGAGTTCAGGTTTTAACTCTAAGTCCAGTGTTAATATATCCCTCAACCAGTTTCGTGTCCTGTTCCAGTACTCGCGAGTCTTTGGGCATTCCCACCACATATGGTAATATGATCCTATTGCTGTTTTACATTTCCGTGCTGGTTTTATTTTCATTTCCAGTGTTCCAACCCTTTTATTCCTACCCCACCAGAGCTTGCAAATAAAATAAAATAAAATAAAAAAACACAGAGAGAGACATTTTGGAGAAATACAAGCAGTTCCTGACTTCATTTAATGACCGTTCCAAGTTACAATGACACTGAAAAAAGTGACTTCTGATCATTTCCCACCCTTATGATTGTTGCAACATCCCCTCGGTCACGTGATCAACTGACTCATACCTATGACGGTTGCAGAGTCCCTGGGTCACAGGATCCCTTTTTGCGACCTGACCAGCAAAGTCAATGGGAAGTCAGATTCATTTAACTATTGTGTGACTATCTTAACAACTGTAGCAAGAGAGGTTGTAAAATCAGGCACAATTCACTTAACATCTCTCTTATTTAGCAACCGAAAAGTTGGGGTCAATTGTGGTCATATACTGAGGACCATCTGTAAATAGCACCCAATTTTTCGGATAGTCTTTCAGAGGCAAATTTAATCTTTAATCACGGGATGGTGTATTTCCAAGACTTTAAATCAAAGTGACAATTTTCTTCTGTTCCTTTTCCTGTCAGTTTTTTTTCCTGGGGCAGCTTCTGACATGTGATTCCAAGGAAGTGCCGGGCGCCTTCAATTTAGTTAACACAGGTCTAGAGATTTCTGCTTCTTGCTTCTCCTTAGTGGCATTTGACCTGCATTTCAAATTGGTTTCTGACCCAGGATTTTCTTTTCAGGATTTTCTTTTCAGCTAGAGGTGAAATAAGTTGCTGGTTTTTCAGACTGACTCTCTCCAGACATTTTTCCATCCCTTAGTGGGTGGATGTTGGTGGAACCCCTGTTTTGTCATTGATGACGTGACCTCAATATCCAAAACATGGCAGCCAAGTGCAACCATGATCTAATATCTCTGGACCATCCAGGTCAGTTGAGACACTCACAATCTGTGGAATGGCTTGCCTTCAGAAGTTCTGAGTGCTCCATCATTAGAAGTTTTGAAGAAGAGATTGACAACCGTTTGTCTGAAATGGTAGAGGGTCTCCTGTTTGAGCAGGAGGTTGGACTAGAAGATCTCCAAGGCCCCTTCCAGCTCTGTTATTCTGTTAAGTTCTGTTAAGTGGTCACAATGATGGATCCAATGGGATAAGAACACCCTGGTGAACAGGCTGAGAAGGTCTTCATTGTTTATCAGCTTCCTTGCTATCAAGGTGATTACCTGATCATCTACAACACAGGTATCAATCTCGATTGTGTCACGTGATGTATTGTGATGTATCATGACATTTTTTGCCTTTGTTGAGCTGGGGTGGGCGTGGCTTGCATATGACACAACCAGCCCACAGGCCACCAGTTTGACACCCCTGATCTACGATGATTATTTAATCATCCATGATGATTATCTGATCATTCACAATGATTACCTGATCATCCATGATGACTATCTGATCATCCATGATGACTTCACATGTTCCATGATCCCTCATTGGTTAGGTTTCCTCTAGGAAGGAGAATGAAAGAGAAATAAACCATCATATCAAAGTCCCCAGTAACTGGGAACCAGCATTAGCAAATATACTTTTCATAGACAAAGATTAAAGAGCAGTGAGGACATATTTCAGTCCCAAACTACTTCAGAAGAACATTCAATACAGGGCTAGTTAACTTTGTCTACAGGAATGAGAAATTCCAGTGCCTTCACAGGGTGCTGGAGCGTGCGCTTGTTAGCTATTATTATATCTTATGATTGTTTGTTTGGGGGTTGCCTAAAATAGCATCGCACATATATTAAAGGAAGCAGCCCTTGCTCTCAAGATAACAGCTTAAGGGATACAGATTGTCAAGCACATTGGAAATGAGACCCTGCAAATAAAACAATATTTTGCTCACATTAAGGCTCTATAAAAAGACCTGAATATATGGATCTGCTCTTACAAGGAGTTCTTTCTTCATGGCTTTATCAAACAATCATCCAGATGTTAGTTAGGTAGGGAAATCTTTGTTGGGAGACTTGAAAAATCAAGTGAGGGACAGATCATCCTTAGGCTGGATTATTCCAACTTCGTCTTTCTTAGAGAAAGCTTGGTTGAACTGCGTATCAGGTCAGTGATAGTCAAAGGTCAATAGAGATTCTCCATCATCCAGGTCATGGTTGTCCCAAAAGTGTTTTTTCAGGAGGCAACTGGACTTTGGACTTTGTTTTTCTTTGAAGATGTTTCGCTTCTCATCCAAGAAGCTTCTTCAGCTCTAACTGGATGGTGGGAATGGAAGGATCTGCAAGGAATATAAATCCTTCCATTCCCCACCATCCAGCCAGAACTGAAGAAACTTCTTGGATGACAAGCGAAACAAGAAAGTCCAGTTGCCTCCTGAAAAAGCACCTTTGGGTCAGTGATAGTCCTTAGCATCTGCTCAGAAGTAGTAATCATTTACTGAATTGATTTCTATAACCGCCTGTCTCAACAAGTGACTGAAATCCTAAGCCCAGTGGTGGGATTCAGCCGGCTCGCACCAGTTCGGCAGAACCAGTAGCTAATTTTTTGTTGCCCAGGCCCAGAATAGACTTCCGGAAGCGGCATCTACACAGAGAACCGGTTGTTCACATCTTTGAATCCCACCACTGCCTAAGCCTCCTTTTTTTCCTGTAAACTTGCTTTTCACAGCATCTACTTGCTTATCCATCTAGCTCTCTCCAGGTTCTCAAAGCTCTGCAAAAACCTTGATGGCACTCAAAGGAGCCGTCAACAGATCGATGGAACTAGATATAATCTACCACCCGGTCAAGTGCCTGGTTCAAACTGTACACAATGAGGCAGGCCAATCAAAATAGAACTGGCACTCTTCCCAAGCACCAATCAACTGACACTTCCTAAGAAGCTCTCAACACCAACCAACCTCACAGAAATCAAATTCCGCGCAGACGTTTTGATCTGTTGCTCTGAGGAAGGCTTGTTAAGAAGCACCGCCCTGAGTCCCGTAAGGGAGATAATAATAATAAAAAGAAGCAGGGAGAAATATCTCTACTAAATGTCTCTGCGTTGATCTCCTGTAGAGTATGAGGAAGAGGACCTCAAAAGAAGCCTTAGAAGCTTCAAACAGAACTGGAGAAATGGCTTGAAACTGGCCAACGGTTGTCAATCAATGTCCCTATATAGCAAGAATGGGCAACTATGTCAACTTTATGAGACCTCATGGCTGGCTCAGGAATTCTGGGAGTTGAAGTCCACCGGTCATAAAGTTGCCAAAGTTGGACACCCCTAACTTAGATTGTTTACTGATCTTTCCTCAAGGATCTCAAAGCAACCTGCCTAGAGCTCACTCCTTATTTTACTCTCAGAGTAACCTGAGAGGAACCCATGACTTCAGTCATCCAGTGAGCTGATAGAGTTGGGTGGACTCCCAACTCTAGATAAAGGAATGTCTCTACAATCAAAGATTGAGATCCTTCTTTAACTTAAAAAAAAAAATCGTCATTTTCTGGGGAGGAATAGACTTTGATCTTTGAATGTCTTTTTTCCTTCAACTCCCAACTAATTGAACCAACACAATTCAATGTTTGATCATTCCCTTGGTAGTGTTACATTGCTAACTTATTATTATGGAATCTTTGCTAATCTGTTATTTGACATGACATTAGTATAAAATGTTCCGTGTGTCTTATATTTTAAAAAAGTTAAAAGACATCAGAAGTCAAGTCTCAAGAAAGTAAATGTGAAATATATTCCACCTTTTAGAAGAAGTGCAAACAGGAGCCATTCTGACAGAGTCATCCAATGAAGAAATACATTTCAATCTCCTTAAAGAGTCTGTTGAGAGAAACTTCATATAATAAACCTCTTTAAGATTTTGTTCCTCCACTCCATCAGTCTTCTTTTTTGTTTTAAAAAAAAAACTTGTTAGAAAGGAAAATGAGATCACCTATTTGATATTTTCCACCATGGAAAGGGTGCCTGAATTTTTAACCTTGTCATCATTGCCTTTCCTGAATTAACTCTATCATCTCTGCAAATCCCAATGCATTTTTGTATTCAAACTACAGTCTATTAGAGATTTGAATTCAGGAAGACCCCCGCCCCTTATTACAGGAGGTGGTCCTGGGCATAAGCTGGGTACTGAAAAAAATACCAGATAATTATTCTGCAGAATGACCCATTAAAGAGAATAGAAATGGACCATAATAGGGTTAGTCTAGATGTTTAGTAGGGGAAGGGCCCAGCTCTCTCTGACTGCTAACATGACATTCTTGTAGGAGAAGAGTAGGCAGAACTGGGAGGTGGAATTAAATGTGTCATCAGCTCAGAGTCATGCATGGAAAGACATTCCCCTCATCCATCCCTGACTATTGGCCCTAATGATCAAAGCAACTCACGGAACCAAAGAGATGATGTAGCCTCTAACACAACCAAAGCAAAAAAAGATTAATTGTGGCCAAATCTGTTGGGCAGTTTCTTAAAAGATCTTTCTCCTCCTTGGCAAAGGGGTTCCTGGTCTTCTACCCTTGTGCCATCACTCTGCTGAACACCTAATCCTCACAGTACTGTCTTATGTCTACATATATTCACCCATGTTGTATGGATATAGTATTATTATTATTCTCATCTTCTCTGCTA
Organism: Trimeresurus albolabris; assembly: GCA_032467975.1. Taxonomy (NCBI): domain Eukaryota; kingdom Metazoa; phylum Chordata; class Lepidosauria; order Squamata; family Viperidae; genus Trimeresurus; species Trimeresurus albolabris. The sequence goes on along the minus strand of JANHFS010010203.1, from coordinate 2,636 downwards.
CCCCCTCTTATTGGTACCATTGCCGTGATTATTATTACTCTGTTGGTTTGCATGTACACTGAGAGCTTCACACTCCTTACACACAGAGACAAATTACTTGGGTGTCTAATCACACTTGGCCAAAGAGTATTCCATTCCATTCCATCTATTCCACTCTACTCTACTCTACTCTACTCTACTGTACTCTACTGTACTCTACTCTACTCTACTCTTACTGCTGCTGTTGTGTTTGGTGGCATCTCTTTCCATCATGACTTAGTTTTTCTGATTGTCCACATAACCCAGCTGGGAAGTTTAGAAGGTTTCAGAATGCTGGAGAAACGATTGTCCAAGCAAAAAACAGGATATTGACCTTCATTCTTTGGCCTTTTGTGATAAATACATGCCAGAGCACCACATTCAGGCCACAGGAATTCCTCTGAAATTTTCTTCTTGTTAGAAAACAAGTTCAAAAATAATTTCTCTTGGCATAAGAATTGGGTTTCTTTAAAAATGCAATGGAATTCTTCTGCACAGCACTAATCTGAAAATCCTCTTAAAACACAGCTCCTTTTTGTGTGACTCATGAGTGGATAATGTAGCAACATAAAAAAAAATGCAAGGATCTGAAGAGCGTTCCTCATAATAAAAGCTTGCCTCCTAAGGCTATTAAGCTGAAGGGGGGGAAGGCATGGGCTAAAGAGGAACATTGTGAAAATTAGTCCCCAGATGTTCAAAAGTAAACAGCTCAAATATTAGATTTGTCCATTATCCAAAAAAAAAAAAAAAGGAATGAGTGTAAATGGGCTCCTTTACACAAAAGAACTGGGCAGGTGAGAAAGAGTTGCAAGGAATTGCTAAAGATAGTCCTCCACTTACAAAAGTTTGTTTTGTGACCATTACAACAGCACTGGAAAAAAGTGAGTTACGGCCATTTTTCACACCGCAGCATCCCCGTGGTCAAACTCCAGACCCTTGGCAACTGACTCAGATTTATGATGTTGCAATGTCCTAGGGTCATGTGATCACATTTTGCCACCTTCTGAGAAGCAGGGTCAATGGGGAAGCCAGATTCATTTAGTGACCATGCGACTGTTGTGGTTCCATCCTGTGAGCCCATCTTATCGGAGGAAGAAGGCTCCGAACATGAAGGAGAGGAGACGACCAGGCCTCTCTCTCCAGGACCCTCCTCTCTGGCAATGCCTCAGGTGTGTCCCGACAGAGAAGAGATTGGCCAGGAACCAGGTGTTTCCAAGCCGGATAGTGACGAAGATAAGTTGTGGCTGGACCCACGCCAGCGTAGGCGCGATAAGCGTGCGCAGCAGAAAAGGAGGCGTGCCAGAGATTAAGCTGAGTCACTGGACTCCACCCCACAGGCTATAAAAGAGAGTGTGGTGGCCATTCGGATTCTGTGACAAAGCTAAATCTCTGACGAATCACTTTGCACCTTTGGACACAACGCCTATTTACTTGTGTATTTTTGTTATTGGAGTAAAGAGTTCTTGGCAGGTAGCTGTGGAGTTGCTGCCAAGTTTCTTATCAGTGGTGTGGAGTGTTTGAGAAGTTTATTTAACCCTCGGCAGGCTGTTTGGGTGCGTGTGAGACGGGGACAGAACAGTGTCAGCCTCAACTGCTGTAGGGCCCCCTGCGGCCTCGGAGGGGGTTGTTGCTGAATCTCCATCGTCTGCGGGGCCCTCAGTGGTTGCTGTACATTAGGGGGCAACAACCATCCCCCTTGCTGCGGCCGTTCTCCCACCGGTTGCTGGTCTTCTGGCCTCTGCATTACCCCCAGTTGTTGCAAGGCTTCTATTAGCTGCTGCAGGCTCAGAGATTGCTGATCTCCCACCTGCAGGGGCTGCCATATTCCCCATTGCTTCAGGGGGCCCAGATTGGGTGATCGATATGCACACCGGTCTGAGGATTGTTTGTCCTGGCAACTGCCCAGGCCCTCACATCGTCGGTGGCGGTTGGGGCTTCTGAAGGGGCGGGGACTGGAGCTGTCTCTCTCTGTGGGGCTGGAGGCCCTGGTAGGGGGCTTCAGGGACAGGAAGGTTGCCTGAGTTTGCGAAGGAGGGGCTGGGTGTTCCTCTTGGCAGGAGTTGAAGGGTCCCCCATCGAACATCCTGATCGCTGGCATGTGGGGAATGGAAAGGTTGCTCTCCGCTTCTCATTTCTAGCCCCTCAAGTTTTCCCACCAGCTTCTCCACTGACTGGATACTAGCTGCAGACAGGTATTTCCACTCACCCGAGTCCTCAGTGGCAGACAACCTGGTAGCTCTCCCCAGCTGGGAAGCTTGAAAAAGCTCCTTCACCACTGGCGCGCTGGCTGTCACTCTCCCCCACCCCTACCCCCGGGTAGCAGCTGCTGCCGGGGTACTGGCTTCAGGCATTTTCTCTTTGTCCATGATGCAATCTTCCCTGAATCTTTGTCAGCTTATCCCTCAATTCTAGGGACAGCGACTGTGGCTCGGGACCCCTAGATCAGGGCTTTTCAATCTTTTCACCCATTGTACCACTTTTCGGATAAGGCAATATCCGAGTACCACCACTCGCAAACAAGCTACCAAAACCTGACCCCCGCCCCAAAAAAAGGAAAAAATGAGAAAGTACAGGTAGTCATTGACTTACAACAATTTGCTTAGTGACTGTTTGAAGTT
>JANHFS010010198.1:237630-253111 GCA_032467975.1 Trimeresurus albolabris | reverse complement strand
TCTCTCTCTCTCTCTCTCTCTCTCTCTCTCTCTCATATTCAGTTATAATTGTGTTATTTGTTTGGGAATGACATGTGATGTAAACCAACGAGAGATGAGTTTTGTCATTCTATGTTTAGGTTACCTAGTTGTGTAAGGCCTAGCCAATATATTCCGACCTAGATCAATAGTCCCAGAAAGTTAAGAAAATCAGAGGGAGGAATTGGATGATAAAAGGAAAGAGATATTATAACATTAAGTTGAAGGCCCCATTTGTATGTGCCTAATGAGCCATTTCCCAATATGTCTTTAGGGAGCTGGATTGAAAGATGCAGTTATAAAGGGCTACAATTTTTCTGATATCTCACCCAGCACACTATTTGGCTGAATTGGGAGAAGATGAAGGCAATGCATCTAAAAAGCAATTCCCAGTTTTCTCTTTTGGGGACTGTGTTGAATGAGGCAGAAATGGGAAAGCAGACGGTGAATTTCAAATCTTTCTCTATTCCCACCAAATCTATTACTTGGCCGTGGGAGAGCTAAGAAAAGAAGATGGCAGTGTACCAATCCCAGTTCAGGGAATGAAACAATCTATTGTGTGATGTCCTTTGGGGAAAAGAGTAACCACAATAATGGAGCTGAACCACTCAACCACCATGAAATTTTATGAGCTTTTAAAAAGCTTAGCAACAAAGACATTAAAACAGTATTTGCCATTAAGAAATACAGTATATGATTCTCATGGTATTGTTTGCCTTCGGTCTCTTCAAATGTATTATCCTGAAGTAAAATTCAAGGGCAGAAGCAGAAAAGAAAAAATCTCTCCAGAATGGATCTGGATTGCTGCCAGTGTTCAAGAATGCTGTACATGCCAGACCTCTAATAAAAGGAATTGCATTAAGCATTACCTACAAAGAATGCTAAATTCCAAAGATTTAGCTCAAAAACACTGCACCTCCTTGCTGATGCCTAGCACAAGAGATGGAATTCAGGGCTACATTCATTTCGATAAGCATAATGAGATGGAATTTATTACTCTCTATGCAAATTGGTGATGTCCTGAAAATTGTATATGTGGATTTGGTAAGCTATCAAGAAATTCACTTCCCCCCCCTCTTTCCTTCCTGCCTCCTTCACTCTCTCTTGAACGGAAGAACTACAACTGGAGTATAACCTACATTTAAGGACTGCTGTATCTGTTGACACAACACCCCTACCCTGCTGAAATGAATTAATATTTGAAAATGCTGCAATCATACGATAGCAATAGCAGACTTATATACCACTTCATAGTGCTTTACAGCCTTCTCTAAGCAGTTTACAGAGTCAGCATATTGCCTCCAATAATCTGGCTCCTCATTTTACTGACCTCAGAAGGATGGAAGGCTGAGTCAACCTTGAGCCAGCCAGGATCAAACTGCTGGCAGTTGGCAGAATTAGCTCTTATGATCTTGGGGACAAATCCAAATTCACTTAGTTCAGAAAGCAGTGAAATAATGGCAGAAAACAAGCCTAATATTAAAATCGGAGTTGGTTTGATTAACTGAAATTAGAAAACTAACTTCCTTCCTTCCTTCCTTCCTTTTCTTCCTTCCTTCCTTCTTTCCTCCTTCCCTCCCTCTCTCCCTCACTCATTTGATAGGGAGCAATCATCCATAAATGTTCAAAATGTTTCTTATTTTGATTTTTCACATATGTTTAAATTTTAATTAATTTTGTCTAAAATTAAATAGTGATTTTTAAGTATATGTGTTTAAAAGTGAAAGCAAACCTCTCTCTTACTCCTACAATTATGGTATGGCTATTATTTGAAGGTAGATGAGGAAAGAGGAAGAATTTTTTATTAAGTAACATTTAAAATCAAATGTTATTTAATTTTTTACCCACTTTGTCTCTTTTTATTTTATTTTCTTCTTTTATGTAACTATTTATTCTGTCCCTTCAAATATTTTAATAAATAAATTATAGCTAAAAGCCCACTACCACTGCTATTTATTTACTGCGTAAACTTGATTCTTCAGAATTCCATTGAATTGATTTAAAATGACTTTGTGGTGAATATGAAGTCTTGAACAAAAAAGCCAAAGGTAGTTAAGACAAGTATTTATCCCAATAACCATTGCGTTTATGTTCTACATTTCTCTAAGGATACCACGACAACAACTGTGTGAGCTAAATGGCACTGAGAGAGATTGACTGGCCTTATGTCACCCTGTAAGCTCTGCACTGTAAGTGAAGTTAAGTTGAATTAAAGTCTTCCTAATCCATTATACTATACTGACTGGGAAATGTTCAGAAATCTGATGGGAAAATATGTATGTTCAAATTTTCTCTTGCTTTGTAGCTATGAAGAATCATCAAAGCTAGCTATGGGTCAAGGGTTGATATCCTTAGAGACTAAGAAGGGGTGTCCTAGGTTTATTGGCTTATCTCAACTGTTTCCCTGTGTAATATAAAATGACAAATTCTGCAAAGGAAAGAGTCAGGGTTAATACACCCATCAGGAGCAGAGAGACCAAGCCTGAAGTAAACCTCAAATCAAGTTGTAACCTCTTTTAATAAGGCCGGCTTGAACTACGCTGCCCGAAATGGAAGCAAGTAACAGATCAGATTATAAATTGTGAGGGTTTTTTTTTTTTTTGATAAGGCAAAGATGAAATTTTAGGTATAAACTCCAGTAAAATGCAATACTCAGAAGAATTGAATTTAATAACTTCAAAATACAGGAGAATTTCAAGAACAGAGAAATCATCTGAGACTATATTTGTGACTTCAAAGAAAGCAGCATTAAGATGATCCTGCAAATGTACCTGACCTATATTTATATATTCAAGGAAAAAGAAAATGTCCAGTAATGACTATCCATCTAAAGCCAAGGATTATAATCAGATACTAAAACACTGTTGGCCCCAACTCTATTGGCCTTCAAATTATTGGGGCAGGATGATTGGTATTCCTGTATTGAGGGAATGGGGATGGGATGATATGAACTGAGTCCCTGCTTGCCTACATTTATTTGGAATTTTAATGGTTTAGCTTGTTTTGTTTTGGGGGGAATTCAGTTACCAGAGTTTCAGTATTTGAGTTGGGCGACCATGTAAATTCTTTCATTAACTAACCAAATAACTCCTTTTTTATGATCCTATAATCCCTTAATTCAGGGTAGAGTTGGGATGACTGGATGTTGCTGAGCATTTACTGGCCGGATGCCCTTCCTGATGCCACGTGGAGTTCGCAGCAGATATTTTTTCTTCTAGAACTAAACTATCTCCCACAACCTTGGATTGAACTCTCCATCTTCCGGTTGGGAGGCAAGTGTCTTCATCGCTAGGTCACCACACTGCTCATTAACTAACTAAATAAACATACTGAAAAGAGGCACAATAGACTGTTGCAATTCTTAATTTATTTTATATATGGTTTTCAGAAGAGACTATAAATATAAGATGTAACAAATTTATTCATAACCATAATGCTATATTAAAGAAAAAAACTGTGTCTTATTCCTACTGAGTCAGTACGTCTCAAGTGTCCTCCCATCTCTGTCATGATATTTCATGCAACTTTGAATGTCTTATTGAGAGATTACCTGGCAGTTTAGTGACATTCCCAGAATGCATCTTTAAAACAAATGCAAATATTCATATTGAGAACTTTGCTTCTCATAATCTGGATATTGAACTGACAATACAAGGATATACAATTTATGCTTCTCCATCTACGTTTATTTTATGGCTGCCATATGAGATTTCATTTCACGGAAAAAGCTGGATTGATAAAGAGATTTAATTGTCTGTCAGCATACCTTATGGTGGGGTTGCTACATTTATTTCAAGGCAGAGAATCTCATTACTGTTACAATTCTCCAGGCAGCTCTCAATCTTAAAAGCAGTGCTTAATTAATGGAGCCCCAGTAGTATGAAGAAATCTTCTGGTTTCTCTTTTGTGCCCCTTCCCTTTTGGGTCTTCCTATGAATTTAATAGATTGTTGATTTTCGATCTCCAAAGAGATCAGGTTTCCCCTTCACTCTTCAATCATCAAAGTAGCTATTCCATTATCTTGAATTCCTTGTCCTTGTCAGTCTCTCAAACTGCCCAATGAGCCAATCAAAATACAGTTAATAACTTCAATTGTCTTCTTTCTCTTTGTGAAAATCTTAAGAAAGGTGATTTCTCCCACCCTCTCCTATATGGGTATACATTGTATACTCTGCCTCTCCAACGAAATTTCTATTCGTACTTTCATTTTTCTCCATGTGTAGCATCTGAAAAACCCTTTCATTTGCTAACAACTATACTTGAAAGGATATATATATGCTTGTGATTGAAAGTTGGATTGAATTATCTGTTGGCAAGGCATGATTTTGTGCAAAGCCATTACTACCTCTTTTCTGCACCTGTAATATTTGGAATTACGATGACATCATAAACATTTGGTACCTGTCAAAGCAAACAAATTCATCATGTTGTAGAAAGTTCTTTACTAATTTCGACTATACAATTTTTCTGCCATCTCTCTCTCTCTCTCTCTCATTGTGTGTGTGTTTGTGTGAGAGAGAGATGTTTCATTCATTTTTTAAAAGATAAATAATATAGAATTAAAGTATTGGAAGAAAAGAAATAGGATTCATAGACCCTGAAATCAGTTTGTGCAAAAAGGTAACAAATAAAAGAATAAAAATGTACTAGACAGCTGTAATTTTGCTACAGATGAAAAAGGTCATTTGCTTGATTTACATCAAAGATCTTTGCAAAATATGGATATTTATGCATTTAAGAATGAATGCCATTATTGTTCTTTGGAAAAGCTTCGTTGACTTCAAATGCAACCAATGAGCTATACCGGTCTGCCATTGCACCTTGTCTTTCTCTTGCTTTCTCAGATTATTAATCTCTTTTATATGAAAGTAACAAAAGGGATGGAAGAGCATAAATAGCAATGAAAAATTGCTTGGAGGAGTTTGATCACGATCATGGAATATGCGTCACTTTCATTCTGAAAACATTCAAACTAAAGTTTAGATGTTGGGTTATTCTTTTTTTCTGAAAAATGCAGAAACAACTGGGCCAATAATATACAGGTAGTCCTCAATTTACAACCATTCATTTAGTGACCATTTGAAATCACTAAAAACATTACTTACAGTTAATTCTTACCCTTACGAATGTTGCTAATTTATGGGATCAAAATATGGGCATTTGGCAACCAGCATGAATTTACAGTGATTGCAGCAACCCAGGTTATGTGATCTCTATTTGCAACCTTCCCAGTCAGCTTCCAACAAGCAAGGCCAATGGGGGAAGCCGGATTTGCTTAATTACTGCATGATTAAGCAGAGATCTGCTTAACAATGTTGGCAAAGGGGAAGCATTGGATGTGGCTCACTTAACAATGGAATGGAAATTCTGATCCCAGTTGTGTTTGTAAGTAGAAGCTATTTATATGTGGTGGTGCCTTGTATAATTTCCTCATATCTCACAATTTCAACAGATGGAAGAAAATGGCTTTGAAATGGCTTTGCCTAAGCAGAAAGCTATGTGTGAATCTAGCCTCTGAAACAACAACTGGTTGAAAGTTTTATAAGATGGCAGACATGTTGGCTGTTCCTCCTCATTCTCTTTTCACAACGTGATAAATCTTTTTGCTCTTTCACGTGTTTTTTTCCCATGATGTCCCTTCCATTTTTTATTCAGCTTCTTGATTACTGTTAAAAGTTCAGCAAGTACAAATCAATTTAGTTTTTTTATGTCTCAAAATTCAACCACAAAGTCTTTTGAGGAGCTCATGAAATCTTCCCAAGAACAATGGAAATTTAAAGTGGAATATCCATGTTAGTTGTGCTGATTAATATAAATTAGCAACAAGAGCAAAGTTTTGTGTTTGAAAGAAGCTAAACTTCCCTTTCTTACTTACTTACAAAATACTTTCTTACTTACAAAACACTTACAACACAATCAGTGTATCTCAATGTCAGCAACCTTAACATTGGGGGGGGGTGTGTGTGCAAAGGCCAGATTGTGCTTTGGGACGTTTTGATCTGAGGCTGTTAAAACCTGGCTTTGGTCTAGGCTAGGGAGATTATGTTCGATGCACCATTAATGTGGTTTGTTATTGTTATTATTGTTTAAGTTGGAGCTGCCCAGCATATTGTATGCATTTGGCTGTTTTTGTGTATTTTGTAAACTGCCCAGAGTCTAATGGAGTGGCTGGCTATAATACATTTAAATACAGAAACAACAACTGCAAATATCCTCAGAAGTGAAGATTCCTGATAGGTTTGCATAATTAAAACTCTGAGAGATGTAAATTACCAAAGTCTACATTTTGTTTCAGTTCTAAAGAGCAATGGAGTATTTTTGACTCCTCTACTTGAGTTTCTAAATAACATACTGAATTGTACCTTAATCCAGGCAAATGAATAGAACTGAAATTAACTAGAATTGATTAGCAATAGACCAGCTGGAACTGCCTGCCTTCTTTCAAACTGGTAACAGAAAAGAGTAGCCAGCCTGGAAATCACCAGACTGACTTTTGTTATTTTATTATTTTTCCTCTTGTTATTTTTTTATTTTTTTTATAGTGTATTTTTCTATTTATGTAAATAGTCTTGAGTCACGGCAATACACATTTTCTAAATAAAATAAATAAATTTATTTTTCAGAGAGAACAGCTGGAAGTTTCCCATCCATAGAAATAGCAGGAGTTATTGAGATTTTGCACAAGTGCAAACCCTAGACCAAACAACACAATGTTATTTGATCCTCAAAAGTAGTGTGGTAATTGGCAATTTTAATGTGGCATGTTGGCTGGGGAATTCTGGGAGTTGAAGTCCACGCATCTTAAAGTTGCCAATATTGGAAAACACTGTTACGATGTCCATCCTGTGACCAAGCTGAGACTGTGCTTTTGACTGGCAACACCCTTGTTGACTTGAATTGGTTCCACACCGGCACAAAAGATTTATTTAACATCCACATGAGCTCTCTAAGAGATTTCTTCATCTATTTTCTTACCCTGAGACCAAATGATGACCATCACTAAGAGTTTTCTCTGAGAAAACTGTTACTTTAAATTAAGCTGACAATTTTTAATTCATGCTGCGTTGTTTTTCTAATTTTATCCTTGTTTTTATCTGTGATTGGCTAATCTCTATACTGAAAGGCACACTATGAATTCAATTAATTCTTGCTACTGTCTCCCATGTGGTCATTTATCAAGATAGACTAACTAGTGCCACTCTAGTTAGACTACTTAGACTGTGTAATGATGTTACCTAGTTTGGTAATGAAATGTCTACAAGAAAACCAGCAAACTCAAAGAACACCAAGGACCCTTCTATGCAACATTACCTGAATATAGACTGTATTTAAGTCTAGCTTAATATATGTCTCCCTCCTGAACCCTGAAATATTCTTTTCTATTGGTAGTGCCATTCTTTTAGAGGCAGTGTTTCCAAAACCTCATGGAAATTTGTTTTATCCCACAAAATCACACGGGACATATCACACGGGATATTTTTATTATCTGTATTGCATCTAGTAGTCCCAACATCTCTTAAAATGCATAGCTGTTCCATTTATAGAAAGTATTTGGAGAGGAGAGAACAAATTTCTTCCATAATTCGAATGGATTTTAGAGAAATGTATTTGTAATGCCTGTTCATTCTTCTGTGTGGAAGTTTTTTTTATATTGCCTTTTATAAAAATGGTAAGTAGGTAGCTACTATTTGAAAATTTATGTCTTGCATACTTTATAATTTCATTAAAACATTAGATTAGATACAGGAAGAAGTCTTCTATTCATAATAGAATACCCTATGCTACTAGGCTTGAAATTCTTGGTTTAGATAGTTTAGAACTGCTACACTTGTGGTCAGATTTAGGTATTGTACACAACATTGTACATAGTAACATTTTACCTGTAAATGACTTTTTTAGTTTTACTTGTAATGTAATGCATGTGAACAACTGCTTTAAACTTAATGTAAACCGCTTTAAGCTCAATTGTAAAAAAATCGATTTTCGTAACAGAATTGTCAAAGTCTGGAATATCTTACCCAATTCAGTTGTCTCAGCTAATAACTTCCATAGTTTTAATTCCAACTTAACCTCGGTGGACCTTTCCCCATATTTAAGAGGTTCCTAAGGGTGCATGTGTAAGTGCATTAAGGTGTCTATTGTCCCTATCACATTGTTTTTCATTTTTTGGTTTGAACTTGTAGTTTTTGTTTGATGAATAAAGCAAATATCTATCTTGTAAATTAATTGTAAATTAATCATGCCATTAGACACAGTAGACAAGAATGTAATTTTAATTTTAGAAACTCCTAGCTCATAACATTATGAAGTTCACTGAAAGAAAATAGGCCTGATTCTTCTACACCTATTATTATGAACAGCACAAAATCTGACAACTCACCTAGATAACAGGTTGGGGGCTAAAAGCCTCGGCAGAGACCATCTTTTTTATTTCCACCATACCTTTAGAGAGCATATTTGCCCTGCAGGTGATTTCCCTCTGGTCTGTGATTCTGAATGACTTGGGCTTGTTTGTAATAAGGCATCAATGAATTAGCAATCTTCAGTTTTTCTGACTGTATATACGTGTGTGTGTATGTGTACATGTATTTCTCTAGGTATTTTGTTTAATTCGCTACACAATTTTGCCACTATTTCAAGTCAGCTGGTTTACTGAATCAAATATAAATGTACTTAATAAAACACAGGACAAGACAGGACTCTGTGACAGTATCAAGTATCCTTTTTACCCTATGGTTTAATCCTGAGGTACCCAACCTTTCCAACTTGGTGGCCTGGAAGGAAAGGGAGGAGCAGGGAAATGTGCGCACATGTGGCCCACCTGCACATGTTTAAATGGGCGCACACATGATGGTGGCGCAAACAGGTGCATGCATGCACATGAGGGCAGTGCACACCTGCAGCAGCATGCTGGAGTCTGTGCACCTGCACAAATGGGCCACTGGTGCCCTTGCAAACAGGCCACTGGTGCCTGCGCACCTGTGCAAATGGGCTGCTGATGCCTGCACACATGTGCAAACAGGCCCCTGATACCCACATGATGCAGGTGGTGGTGCTAGTGCACCCGTACATGTGCAAATGGGGCCACTAGCACCTGCATAGTGGCGCTAGCGCAAGTGGGGGGCTCGCCAGCTATTCCCATGGCCTGGCGACCAACACACCACGGCCCGGTACCAGGCCACGGACCGTAGGTTGGGGACCCCTGGTTTAATCCACTTAGGTAGCCAGGACTGAATCTTCTTTATATAGTGAAATAGTAAATATTTCACTATATAAAAACCCTAGGAAGAAGTCTCAACTGCCCCCCCCCCTTAAAAAAAAAGGAAAAAAATGCTCACTTCTCTTTTGGTTAGAATAATTTTTATTTCTAAATAGTTTTGTACATACTGCTTTTAATTTGACCATAGGGAAAATGGCTATCTTTCTATTATTAGAAATTATGCTTCTCATTTGCAGGCCCCAGTCTCTGGTCACCATAAGCTATTTCAAATGTTCCCTTCAGAGATTCTTCTTTAAACCCCTAATTAGTTGGCATGGCTTTGGCCAGTCTTTCCAAATATAGCTTATCCTTCTTAGTTTTAAGATGACCGTGTATGCACTTGATCTATCACCTCCAAAGATCCTTCATGACTTCCCGTTAGGATTTGTGCCAATAATTTTAAGATTAATTTGTCTTTAATGTCATGCTCTGTTCGAACTCCTCTTAAAGCTGCTATCTGCACCTTTTGCTAAAAAAAAGCCAATGTCATCTCTTGATCAACCTGTAAATTAATGCCCTACAGCTCCCTCCCCCTCTTTTTGATTGTAGGGAATAAAGCAGTACTTTGCTGGCTATTGGTGAAGGATCTCTCTTTTCACTTTCTCCTCTAAATTTTCTGCACATATGATAGCCTGGGTATTGAATGAGTATATCATTATATACCACACTGCTTATCAGATTTTAGGGATTTGCTTATGATTGGATGTACTTGATATCCTCCTTCAGTTAGAATCCTTTCACTGGAATCAGGTGAAAGTGGTCCAAAGTGAAATTTGAATTGAGTTTTATACTTCAAGAACCATGATGAAAATACAAGTATAATACTAAAGAGTACTATACTTGAGTTACAAACAAGAAAGTTTAACAGCCTAATTTCTAATTTGAAAGGGGAGCAAACTATTGTTATAGTTAATACTGGTAGTGGTAGCAGCAGCAGCAGTAGAAATAGTAGTAGTAGTAGAAAAGGACCAGATTGGTTCAAATTTTGCAGTTATCTCCTGATATATTATAAAGTTCCTTTGGCTCAACTTTGGGAAGTTCAGTAGAACCAAATGAAGACTAGAAATGAAGTTATGCACAATGTAGTTTGGCTTCAGTGAGCTTATAAATGAAGTTACTTCCTTGTTTTCAGAATAGTTGGGCTTATTGGGTACAGTGACAGAAAAAAATTCATTCCTTAGGGATAATGATTAGATTTTAGGAATGTCCTGTTTCTTCCAATTAAGCTCCCTATGTGCAGAAGTAGGTGTTATATTTCTATGCTCAGGGATATGTAAATAACGATTGAAGAAATCTTTTGTCTCATATCTTTAAAGTCAAATTATTTATTTTATTGCAGAACACTAAACTTTTTCTGTTTGATGGCCTAAAGTTAAATGGATGTCACTCATGATCTGGGAATAGAATACTATACATTTATATTAAAAATTCAGAAAGTATAGTATACACCAAGGTGCAATGTATTGCCTCTGCTTATAATTGCATCTTTTTTCTCTTTTTCCTTCTTATAACCGAAGTCAATGCATTTATTTAGAGTGACAATTCAGCCCTTACTAATCTCACTAAAGAAGTTGGCTTGGTTTGACATGATGAGAATGACAATGATGATAATACAATATTTTTAAGTCCTCTTGGCTCTTTCTTTCAAATTTCTCAATAAAGAAAGATAATGAAAATACAATGTACAGAATAACATAGTCAACAGATTTTTTTTATTAATAAATACAGAAATTTTGAAAGGATGGAATGTGTAAATGCTACAGAAAAATAATATTCCTCTGTCATTTCTCTTCTTCTCCATTATGGCTAAAATATTTGGAAAAATGTCCCCTCCAATTAAAAAGTATGTACTTGTGTTATGCATTAAAACACCAACATTTTCCTTCTCCAAAAAATATTCTAATCCTAACCCTAGCCCTAATCCTAACCATAGCCCTAAATAATAGTAGGGTTATGCATTTTTTTTATTTCTAACTTCCTGAAGTGATATGTCATTCCCATCACCAAGTAACTCTGAGCAGCTCATATACTTCATTTGGTGATTAAATTTAAATACAGACACGATAACTGTAACAAACTATAACTATGATCAAGCCCAACCAAAAACAATGGCTTACCTAGCTGTGCTGGAATCACTAGCTAATGAAGTAAAGAGGGTGGTCTAGCTTGGAGTTACTATATGGGAGAAAGGGGCAGAGGCCAGATTCTTGAAGCCTTTGCCGGCCTGTTCCCAAGAGACTGCAGTTAGTCTAGCAAGATTCTTGTAAATAGGTGACCAAAAATAAAGATCTAGTCACTGGGTTATCCTGTTTCCTTGTGCCTGATGACAACAACAAGAAAGAAAACATTCCATTAGGCCCCAAAGACTTGTTGAAATAACTAGAGTGGAAAGCCAAAAATATAGGACACAATGTGATCTCTAGGAAATGGGAGAATTATTCCAGAGTAGGGGCAATGATGCTCCTGTGAATTGCATTTCTTGAAGAGTAAGGAGCTAGATAGAGCTCACCTCTCTAGCAGGTAGGTATTTTTGAGAGAAGGTGATCCCAAAAATACTAATTCCCAAGCTATGGAAAGCTTGATGGTGACAAACAATACCCTGAACACCACAAATTATTAAAGATAATTATTTTTATAAAAGAAGCTACTCCAGGAAGTGTTTTAATTAAAGACTGGAAAACAAACACTAAATGAAAGAAACTAAAAGCACACCATTTTCAATAAAGTTATTGAAATCAATCTTGAATAAGGATATTCAGATCAATAAAATGTTTTAAAATGTCTGTAAATGGTACTGAAGATTTGTGTTTTATAGGGATGGGATGAATTAGGTTATCTTGTTTTCATTTAATGATATAGATATTAAATTAAATGGGCTAGAAAGGAATCAAAAGACAGATTGCAAAAGCATTTTGATTTCCTGAAAAAAAATAATATTTTCAATCATTTGTTTCCCAAAAGATAGCTCAACATACCATGAGATGATTTCATTTTCTGTTCTTAGATTAATTACATCTTGCTGGAAATAAATCTTGAACTGGCATGAGATTTGAAACTCTTTTGTAAAACCAATTACAATGCTAAAAAGGCAAGCAATGCAAACAAACAAAATTGCTGAATCCTTAATATGAAAACATAAAATAGTACTTCTGAATAAATAAAAATAAATTATTTTGAAATGGAAAACTCAGTTGATAACTTCATGGATAATCATATTATAGTGACTTTGTTAGCCTTATGACATCAAACTAAACTGAGGACTGGAAAGATGCTCTGATACAACAGCAAAGCACACAGCTTACCTATCCGTAATATTATCAGTTAAAAATATCCTGTATAAGGTGACAGAGATGGAAATGCCAGTTTGTGATTCCGGATACAGAGATTCAAATTTATTTGTGCTAGACAGAGTAATTTGCACTTTTGCACTTTCTTAATTTATTCATTAACATGTACCGGTATTTACCTCAAGATAGATGGCTGGCGAAGAAGAAGGAGAAGGAGAAGGAGAAGGAGAAGAAGAAGAAGAAGAAGAAGAAGAAGAAGAAGAAGAAGAAGAAGAAGAAGAAGAAGAAGAAGAAGAAGAAGAAGGGAAAGAGAAGGAAAGAAAGAAAGAAGGAAAGAAAAAGAAAGAACCAGCTAACGTGACCCAGAGTAATATACAGTAAGATAATGAAGAATACAGAAAGCAATTAATTACTTAAACCTATCCTCAAACTAAATAAATAAATAAATACTCCAATTGCATGACATTCCATCTATTTATTGTTAAGATGGTGACAGGAAAATTATTACCTTTTAGTTAGGAGTGTGTATTTCTCTTTCTTATTACTTAGTTCCCAATGTACCTAGGTTTTGTAAAATTTTATCTTTTTAATATTGTAAACCTTCCAGAGTTACTTTGTGATAATCACTAAATTAAATAAATAAATACATACATAAAATAAATAAATGTATCTTTCATGATAGAGTACATCAGGGAAAGTTGACAGTGGGAGACAGAAAGTGAAAAAAAGTTAATAAATGTGATGGACTGAAGCAGTGTGATTTACCTGCTAAAAGGTGGAATTTTGGACAGAGAATGGAAGAGGATGAGGTAGAGATAGAGACAGAGGGAGGGAGCTGGCAAAGGTTGCAATTGATTTGCTAAGCACCAGGGAAAGTGGAAAGCTAGAGGTGGGATGAATGGAAGACTGCCAAGAAAAGGTAACTGTTGGAAACCTCATCAAAAATCTTACACATTTGTATGAATCAGGTACCCCCAGTAGTCCTTGATTTACAACGATTTGTTGCAGCATCCCCATGGTCATGTGATCAAATTTCAGACGCTTGGCAATTGGCACGTACTTATGACAGTTGCAGTGTCCTGGGATCATGTAATCACCTTTTGTGACCTTCTGACAAATAAAGTCAATGCAGAAGCCAGATTCACTTAACAACCGCATTACCAGCTTAACAACTGCAGTGATTCACTTAACAACTGGGGGCAATAAAAGTTATAAAATGGGGCAAAACTCACCTAACAACTCTCTTGCTTAGCAACTTAAATCTGAGGCTCAATTGTGGTCATACTTTGTGCTCGATTTCTTACTCTTCATTTACCCTTGACAATCATAAAAACAGTTTAGTAAATATCAGTGGATGTTTAAAAAAAAAAAAGAAAGAGAAATAGGGAGGGAAAATGGAGGCTTCTTAAAGAATGTTCCAGATAGCTGAGGGGAAAAAAAATAGATCAGAGATAAAATTATCAGTCCAAAATTTTCTGAATTTTGAACAATTCTTAACGTAAGAGATTTGTGAAAGGTCCTTCAGGGATAGACTGCAATTAAAGTCTTCACTGAGGTGGTTTTATCCAAGACTAGTGGCTCAACTCCAGCGCAATGTGCAATGAATCAGATATACCATAAGATAATCTCGGCATAATAACGCTGTGCAGGGAAAGTCTTTAAAAGCATCTGGGAGAGCTATGCACTGAAGAAAAGTTTCTAATTAATCCCCAGAAAGCAATGAAAAACAATTCTTGCTACAATGCGCTTGGTAGAGTCTGGGGGATAAGAACCATCCTAGAACACAAGATGTCGAGTTGTCCAACATCATTGCCTGGGCTTCCAAGACAAACCAGAAAGAGGAAAAGTTTATTTGGAACAATACATTAACCATTTCCTGGTTTGGCTTGAAGATTGTAAATATAAAGACTCACGATCCCAGCGCAGCTGAACTCTTATTCGTATAAAACTTGCCTTTCAGAAATTGCAGATCAGGGAAATTGTTTTCCAAACAATGTATGCTTTGTGCTAATAACAAGAATCATTAAGAACTGAAAACTTGTAGAAAGTGGAAAATCAGAATGTTAAAAATGCATTTAACCCTTGACTGATTGATAGACACCTTCACAAGCGATTTACTTATTTTATGTTTTATCTCTATTACATAAAGTATATTAATAAAACAAGTTAATTCAGAGCATAGATCTACCCATGTTTATATATTGAACTTATGTCTATGAATTTCAATGTCTTTAAACAATTGCTTGAGAATTGAATAATGAATGGTAGGCCATGATGCCTGGGATCTACTAAACTTCCAATGATAGCAGTCTTCAATATTTGGGGGGCTGCCACACAGAAGAGGAGGCCAACCTATTCTCCAAAGTACCTGAGGGCAGGACAAGAAGGGAAACTTATCAAGAGAGATTCAACCTAGAACTAAGGAGAAATTTCCTGACAGTGAGAACAATTAATCAGTGGAAACATTTACCTCCAGAAGTTATGGATGCTCAAACACTGGAAGTTTTCAAGAAGAGACTGGACAGCCTTTTGGCCAAAATGGTATAGGGTCTCCTCCTTCAGCAGGGGGTTGGACTAGAACAGGGGTCGGCAACCTTAAACATGCAAAGAGCCACTTGGACCCATTTCCCAGAGAAAAGAAAACACTGGGAGCCGCAAAAGTTGTGCGTGCACGCGCGAGCACAAGGGGGGGAGCTTGATTGAAGAGTTTAATTAAAAAGAAATAGAGGCTGCTGTGCATGAGTTCTCTCTCTCTCTCTTCCTCCCTCTCTCTCCCTCTCTTTGTCTCCCTCCCTCTCCTTATCTCTGATCTTCTGCTCACCTGGCAAGCTGGCTTCACGCTGTTCTCTGACAAGCTGACACACATTCTTATTGGGCTGGCTCTCTCCTGCCCTTGGTCTGCCAGTCCTCTTCCCCC
>JANHFS010010198.1:166075-176645 GCA_032467975.1 Trimeresurus albolabris | reverse complement strand
ATCAGCCCAAGTCAAACCACTGCAGGATGTGGCCCTCTTTGTTTAAGGCAAGGATGTCAAACTCACAACATCATGTGATGTATTGCAACATATCGTGACTTTTTGCCATTGCCGGCAATGGGGTGGGTGTGGTTTCACTATGATGCATCCAGCCTGCGGGCCGGCAGTTTGACACCCCTGGTTTAAGGCTACGGGCTGTAATCAATCAACCATGTTAGTCCATGATTGAGAATGATAAGCCCAAAGTCACCCAGTCAGTTTATAGACTAGAAATATTATTGATTAACTCAACTTGACCATATTCACCTAGCCAGTTTCTGGGCATGCCTCACTCAAGACATTTCATTATAATGAATAATAAAACCCATACAAGTCTAGAGAATTCAAACTGTGTAATCTTTGAAAATACACAATGTACCTAATGGATGCAATAGTTCATAACAGTTTAAACAATTAAGATTTTTGTTGGAGTCAGTCCTTATTTCTACAGAAGAATCAAAGAGGAAAAGCTGACTAATTCACAACTTTTCCTACAGACCAATATCCTATTTTAGAGCTTGAAGGCTAATCTTTTAGGTGATGGAGAAAGGGTAAAATAGTGGAATTGCACTTATTAAAAAAAAATAGAACAAAGCAAAGGGAGTAGTAGGAAGCTTGGAAACAAAATAATAATAAAAGTTTATTTTGGATTTTAAACCAGCAATGTTTGACCTGTAAGGTATGAGTTAAATGCTATGTCTAGACAAGATTTGACTCTTGTTTCTTTTTTGCCCATCAGTGAGTTTCATGCACCAATTGATAATATACCTATTTAATTTGGCTATCTTGAACTTTTTTCCCCTACCAAATGTGTTAGGGCTCTTAATTAGTAGTTCACAGTTACTTCTGGAAATGTATGCTGTAATCACAATAAAGTTATCACAGTTGAACCTGTGATGGGCCAAAACTTTATGAACATGAAATTTTAACACTAGTGGTAGATGAAAAGGTTCAGGATTTTTTTTAAGCTGACATATAATCAAGGCAGCTCAACCAGTAAAAGTGGATATTCTTTAATAATAGTTAAATTGATTGACATCAGCTGAGTGACATTAGCTAAGAATCTAAGTACAGTTAAAGACCTATGTTAGTACAACATGCTAAGTTGTTTATGGCTTTGTATGTGGCTGGGACTCTGCCAGTTAAATTAATTTATAATTCACTGTAGTGGGAGAACCTAGAAAAATGGAACTGTCAAAATTACTGTATAATTTTCATAGTTCAATTCACATGGTTCAAGGGACTGCTAAAATTTGGTGTATCATCCCATCCAAATGAAAACACTGGAAAAAAAAATTTTCTCCAAACTCTTGCATCTTAGAAAGTGAAATGATTGTAATAGAAATTGACACTGTGATTTTGAATAAAAAATTAAACAAACGCCTATGGAAGATAGATTGGTTAATCACAAAACTAGAAACCAGTAATTGCATGCTAAAAAAAAAAAACTTTTTTACAAAAAAAATTAACTTTCTTGAAAATATAACAGTATATCAAAGCACAGATAACATGAATATGATGTCTGACAAATGTAGAACATAACACAATAGGGTTGCTCATCATTAAACCTTCTTTCCAAACAGCCAGCCGCCATTTTTATTTCCATCCTCTTAGCCTCCATTTCATTTACTCCCAGTTTGGAACTGGACCTGATGATTTTTCTTTCAACAACTCAACTCTCTCAGTGGAATTAAACAGAATCCAAGACATCCCTATCAAGGGCCAGAATGAAGTTAAATGTAGAAAGCTTCTCTTAATTAAAGTATTTTAATAAAAATAACCTTGACATTTACACACTGATAGCTAAAATAATGTTTTTTTTTTTATTTTAGACATATCTAGGACTTTATCCTAAAGTAGAGCACGCCTTACTTAAGCAAACTGTTTTTTATGCAAATAGATTTCTTTGCAGAATGGGGAAGCAACTTTTCAGTAAGGTGCTTAATTGCTTGCATGATTGGATTTACACATTGCTTTAAGTCATGTAAGAAGAAAGTAGGCTTGCTTCCCAGGTGAAGATTTGTGTTAATATCAGTATTTGGAATATGTTCATTTTTTTTTCCTTCTGCAGTTATTTTACTTACTTTGCACCTCACGGCTATCATGCAGAGAAAGAATAAAGAGCAGATTTCATGGATCTGCAACACAAAATAAAATAATAATAATAAAAACACTACTGAAGGAAGTAGCCGGTTAACAGAGGCAGAGGAAAGAATAATAAGGCACAGAATTAAAATAACAGTAGGGCATTTCCTGAAGAAATTCCCAGCTCATAAGCAGGTGAAACACCTATTTTTTTTTTAAAAAAGAAACAGGGCTTTGATTGCCAAGTCAAGATTATTACCTTGACTTTTTTTTTGACAACCTCCCCTTGTAGGCTCCCGTCTCTAAATCTTGCACCCTCAAAAGCACCCAGCAACTGAAAAAGTCAAATAAAACTGGCAGTTTGGACAACATTATGTTCTACCTTTTCCCCTTCCACTCCTAGTATGAAGAATGTCTTGGCAAAGGAAGGATTTTTTTTCCTCGCTGTACCCAATTCTGCTTGGTCATATCCTTACAACTAATTCCTCCCAACTGATTTGTAAATCTCCTGCTCTTGAGTCACTGTGGAAGACAAACTACTGTGGTGATGAAATCTGCCTCATAATTTTGCCCAAAATGTATCTATCCCTGTAAAATATGGTTCTGTTTTTCTAGGTTATTCTCAGCATGCTTTGAAATTTCTTCCACATTTCTTTGGTGGGGTTTGAGGGGGGGTTACTTTATTGCTGGAGGTGGTGAAGTCTGTTGATGATGCTGTGCTCATTTGCTGTTGCATAACCTAAAGCATCTCTGGATGGTCACATATTTGTGATAACACCGTCATTATTTGCATTTTGAGCAAATAATCACAGAATCATAAAGAGTCATCCAGTATTTTTTTAAAAGAACTAAATGAGGTATGGACTGAACACACAATGTTAAAAACCATCCTGTTGTATCATCAGGCTGAAGGTATTACTGATGCACTGATGTTAACCACTTCTCCTGCCCAAAAAGATGGCCCTCTTCATCCATTACTCCACAAAGCCAGGAGAAAATGGTGCAAAAACCTACTATAAATATGATTTGTGTCTTGCAATTGGGAATTGATAGGCATCTTCTTTGAGGGCTTTCCTAGATAAGCAAGGATCTCAAGCTCTGTTGACTGTCCTTTAATCTGCCTTTTATTACCAGGATCACAGTGGATTTGAAATGGGGTGAAATGAATTGAAATGATGGTTTTTTTTTTAATACAATAGATCCTTAAAAAAAAGAGAGAGAAGGCTTAGGGGAGACCCGATAGCAGTTTTCCAATTCATGAAGGGGTGTCACAAGGAAGAAAGTGTTGATTTATTTGCCACAGCACCTGAGGATAAAACAAGAAGCAATAGGTGGAAGCATGTCAGAGGAAGATGCAAATTGGGAATAAGGAGGAATTTCCTAGGGAATGATAAATCAATGGAACACAACTCCTGGACTTGTGGGTGCTCCACCACTGGAGGTTTTCAAGAAAAGATTGGACAACTATTTGTTTGAGATGATATTAGTACTTCTGTCCCAAGGGTGTTTTTTCAAAAGGCAATTAGACTTTGTTTTTCCCTGAAGATGTTTCATTTCTGATCCAAGAAGCTTCTTCAGAACTGAAGATGAGAAGCGAAATGTCTTCAAATCCAGTTGCTTCTTGAAAAACCAACTTTGGGACAACCATTACCTGGATGACTGAGAATCTCCATAGACATATTAGTATTTCTGCCTTGGGCAGAGAGTTGGACTAAAAGACCTTTAAGATCCCTTCCAGACCTATGATTCTAAGAAGTTGAAAAAAAATCTAGCCTTGTCCTGGAGAGAGAGAGAGAGAGAGAGAGAGAGAGAGAGGGAGTGAGAGAGAGAGAGAGAGAGAGAGAGAGAGAGAGAGAGAGAGAGAGAGAGAGAGAGAGAGAGAGAGAGAATGGCTTATGTCTATAGAATGGCTTATGTCTAGGTTCTTGCTTCAGTTTATTGAAATATTTGGCTGAGCTAATTGTATCGTTCCTTTTGCAGACAGCTACTGTATTCCTTTGTACTGTAATTCTCTGTTCCTTGAAAACTTTCTTTACAGAGTTGCATGACTAAACTTTAACAGTATGAAAGGTGGGAAAAAATGGTAGCAGTAATCCAAAATATCCCCCCTTCTTCCATTTGCACTTCTATTCTTCCCACTTGTCATAGGAAATACTTCCATCAATGCCATGCTTTTAGCACAGACATTCTTTTAAATCTTTCTCCAAGGATCAATCCAATATTTACTTGAAGAACTGTTGTTCTTTGCTTCCTCCAGACATGAGACTCTCATATTAAATACAGAATGACTTTTAATCAAAAGTGACCTCACCTTCATTTAAAAAAAATCCCCTGCATGAGATCATCTCAGACTTCTGATACAAAATCTTGACCTTTCCTTTTAGCTTGTTGATTAAGGTATTAGTAATATTAGAGGGAGGCGATTGAGAAATCAAAATGGGAGAATAAAGCGAGAAAAAAATAATTTGGGACATTTTCTGTCCTCACCTACTGTACATTAGACATTAGACAATGAAATCACTAATTCCTTCCTTCAATCCCATCAAATATGAGCCCTCATTTTTTTTATTTAATATCCCAAAAGGAGAAGTTCCTACCTCTGTTTTAAATAAAAAAATAATGAACAAATGATTTTTTTTAAAAAAAAATATCTTCACATATCATTTGACTGGAAAGTATACTGTCTTGTAAAATGTAGATATTGCATGTTGTACTTTAACCTATTAACAAAGATGACTACATTTGATATCTGAATCTCACAATTCAGCAGTGGAACCAATTATGTAGGGTTCACTGGACATATCGCTTGTTGGGGATACTTTACTTTATCACTAATTCCAGAATGAATAGGTGTTTCCACTCAATTACCTAAATGGTCTAAATTTATGACAGTAGGCATCACAAGACTATCCAAAGCATTTAAAGAGACACTTGGCAAACTACGTGCTCTTAACAAACCGCGATACCCTGCTTTATTGCCAAGAGACTCAGCATCAAGTGCTTTCCAGTTCATTTTCATATGTATAGTGGCCTCACTTTATTGGTAGTTTCAGCAGAGGTGTTGTCTATGTATACAAATGTATATAAATACAAGCTGGGAATGTACTTGAAGCAACTGCATCAAGTCAGACCTTCTGGACCATACAGCTGTCTCACAGCTTTAAGTGTGCTTTGGTCAAGTCAACATGTTTTGAAAAGAGTCCCTTTCCAATGTACATTATGGAGCTCAGCAAAACATTCGAGAGCCATTTTGCATTGTTTTTACCTGCCAAGTACACAAGGGCAGAGATATGGATGGGGACCACTCCCCTGGAGTTCTGGAAAGCTCTTAAGACTTAACTTTGGTCTCCGACCTTGGGCTAATAAGATGGAGCTGAAATGTGTTTATAGTGAAATGTGTTTATAGTCCAGACTGTCTTGTCTATTTTATGTTTTTGTTTTAATTTTGCATTGTATTTGTAAGCTGCCCAGAGTTTGCTGTAGTGGAGGGCCATAATAAATTCAATGAAATAAAATAAATTATAAGCTGAACACCTCTACCAAAAAACTATTATGTCCATATCCCCCCTCTAATTTAGACTCTAATTCCTGTAGAGTCTAAAACTATTTGAATGCACTACCAGAAATAACATGAACAAAATCACAGGAATATCAGAACCAGTGAAGATCTTGCAGAATAGTGGAAACAACTGAGAACAATTTGCTATAAAGGCAATCTATATATACTGAAATTATCATTATGTTTATCTATTTTTCTGTTTGTACCTTCAGGTTAGCTCAAAGAGTGCATTATACCACAACAATTTTTGATTCATTATACCACAACAATTTTTGATTAAGATAACAGATAAAATCTGTTATCTTAAAAATCCATGACCCATTAGTCCTATGGAATTGAAATTTCCATGAAGTTCAGAGCAGTTGTATTTACAAAGTTGTGACTGTTCAGCATTCCCATAGTTACATGACTATGATTTCCAACACTTCCTGCCAGCTTCCCACAAGTGAACTCAATGGGAAGCCTGCAGGATGTCAGAAGTCACTCCCCAGTCCACTGCTTTTTTGTCCAGCAGCAGTCTTTCTTTTTATATGTTTTGGTAATTAATATTGACTTATTACTAAACCATGTTTGATATTATAGTTATTTTCTATTTATAATGTATACTCTTGGATGATAAGATCCAGCATTGCGGTAAAAAAATATGGTGGGGCTAAAATTTAATGTTCATTCCGGTCACATCACACTGTCTCTCCAAGGATAACCCAATGGGTCACAGAATTGTCTAGTATACCCTAATGCTGGCTGACTGTTCATCTGAATAATTCAGTTTGAATTGCATGTTTTAACTTATTGCATACATTTGTTTACATTTTTCTCCCTATAATGAATCTTCTCATGCATATATTGAGGTTACCATTAAAGTATAGTGTCCAACTCTCTTTTCTGATCTAACCAAAAACTTTAAAAAGAGCCATTAAAAAATATGCAAGACTATAAACCTGATTTTTTTTACTAGTATAATGCCAGAAAAACCTGATAAGCAAAGTACATATTTGATTCTACATGTGATAACAGCAGCAAGAATTATATTTGCACAATATTGGAAGAACGAAGAAATACCACCAGAAGAAGAAATAATCAAAAAAATATTAGACTGTGCGGAAATGGACAGACTTATTTTAAGGTTGAAAGAAAAAGAAGAAACGGAATATTTTCAAACTTGAGACCTATTTTATCAATGGTCAGAGAAAAGATTTAGGGATTAGGAATTTAACTTGTATTAGTGAATAAGATACTCAGACAACATGTTTTTGTTGAATAATTATTATTGAACTCTGTTTTTTTTTAAAAAAATAAAACTTTAAAAAAATAGTCGAAAAAACCAACTTTTTTGAAATTGTTGCCAAAGGTGGCAACTCAGAAAACATTTCCCAAACATTGATTGGCTGCAGCCTGCAAGTCCCGCCTACTGCCATCTGCTTCGCCTTTGGAAAGGGACTAGTGATGTCAAGAAACGCCAAGCTATTTTCCTGATGTAAAGTTTCAGAGAATCTGACACATTTGCACAAATATGTAAGCAGGGACTTTATTCCCCAAATGGTTATTTTTAAGGCAGTTAATATGTTTGGGGGGAAAAAAACTACTAAAGAGATTTGTGGGGGGTTAAATGTGTTGTGGGAACAGGCTCACAAATACTGAATAATTTTTTATCTGAACTTATGCCTTCCTGTTGCGCAGTTATTTGTATGAAAGAATTTCTATCCTATTTTAGCACTCCAGTGGAACAGTCTCATCCCAAATACTGTATTTTTATGTTTTTTAAAAACTTTTATTTGAATTTGAATTTTTAATTTTTTTGGTGTTTTATATTTTACATTATATATTTATATAATATTTATATCATATATTTCATATTTTAATTATTGTGATCTTCCAAGAGTCATATTTGAGAGGAAGGAAGGAAGGAAGGAAGGAAGGAAGGAAGGAAGGAAGGAAGGAAGGAAGGATATGTAAAACATCTGAAGGAGTTAGAAATGGTACATAGGGTTAGCAACATACTCTCCGAAGAGATTTCAAGAGGCAGTTTTGTGGGGTTTTTTTCTATGTTATATACTGTGATTTTTAAAATATTGCCTATTTTAACAAAATAAACAGTAAAGTTCAGATTACAGATCAGGGCTTTAGAAGCTTATATTAGAGGAAATAAAATGAAATAAACTTTGACCATCTGTTAGTAGCTGTAACCAACAGAAATCATGATAAGAGATTATAATAAATCTGGATTTGTGCTTCAAAGAAATGTAAATATAAACCATTCTCAAACAAAAAAAATAGCAAGTAATATAACAGCTGCACCTGCCTACTGCAAAACTGAATTTCAGTCATAACCTTTTAATCGTTAAAATTCACTGACATTAAGATACCCGAAACAGGAGTGAGTATGTGGGGATATATAGTTCAATTTAATTTCTGACCTTAAAACTTTTCACATTTTTTTGGCTGGATTCAAAGAAGACACTCAACCAAGAAATGCTAATGGGGATTACCAACGAGAGCGTATCTGAGGTGACTAAAGAGTTGCTAAAATTTAATGAAGAAGAAAAGCAAGAAGAGGAAAAAGATTAAGTCCGTTCCACAGCAAGCACTAGTTGCTTAAAGTTTATGAGGTAATAGATTTTCTCCATCAAAAATAACAAGGTCATAACAATTTAGCAAGCAGCTTAAATAAATATGCTCAGCTGTATGACCCACAGTGCCAGCTTTCAAACTCAGGGCACACTCACACACAGAGTCTGTACTGCTCAAAATCTAGCTTAATTTCCCTGTGATTCCACAGCCTTCAGGACAGCTGAGCACGTTTTCTTTCAGCTCCGCTGTGATGCCTACAACAGAAAACATTGCTGAGAATAGGCCATTCCCCGCCCCATTGAGGGGAACCTCTTCTTCTCCAGCACTTGGAGATGGAGAATCCACCAATGGGTTTAGACTGTATTACTGCCCAATCAGATCAAGTCAGCCAAAGTTGCCACGCCTGTCCTGGGCCATAGATACCCAGTCGACATGTTACAACTTTTTTCGCATTGCTGGACCTGGGATGGGCGCGGCCTCCGCATGATGCAACCAGCCCACAGGCTGGCAGTTTGACATCCCTGCACTAGGATATCAACACTAAAAAACTGGGGCATAGATAGCCCTTGACCTATAACCATTTGTTTACAGACACTGAAAAAAGGGACATACAACCAATCCTTGCCCTTACAAAAATATTTATGTGACGTGGAGTCAGGTGATCACCATTTGTGACCTTCCCAGCCGACTTCCAACAAGCAAGGTCAATGGGTGAAGCCGGATTCACTTAACAATCACACAATTCACTTAACAACTCCAGAGAATCGCTTAACCGTGGCTAACAAAGTCGTAAAATCATGTGTGACTAACTTAACAACTCTCTTGCTTAGCAACAGGAATTTCAGTCATAAGTTCAAGGACTACCTGTAATGCCATCATGATACATGTGCAGTAATGGCATCATAGAATGAAGGCATCACACAGATGCCACCATTATGTAGTTGTGTTCCAATATCTGAGGTCCAGGATTTGTGGGTATTTGCAATATTATTCGCCTCTCTTGGCTATCTGGGAATCCCTCTTTTTAGTATACCGAAGGTTCACGCTGTTGTTCGAGGGTTGTTGTTTTTTACTCTCTATCATTGGTCAGCTGCAAAGAGCACCAGCAAGTTCTCGTGGGGTTCCTAGTGTTTCAAGTTCAACTACAGCGAAGAAAGCCATAGGTTGAGTAGAAAGGGCTTTTAAGGGTTGTAGAATGGAAACAATGGCACTACAGAAGGGACCTCAGGTTTTTTTCTCCTGTATTGTTTTGCCATGATTCAAGTTGTGTCATATAATTTCTTTTACTTTGGCTAGACTTGCAAGTCTGAAAGCTAAACTAAGGCTTGCTCTTACATATAAATCATTTCCAGTTTCCACAAAGGGAAATGAATCTAAAATGTGAGAGAAATTATGGAGGAGACAGGCCTTCAAAGAACCCATGACTCTTCCCAACTATTTCTCAAAATCCTTACCTGAAGACATCAGAGAATGTAGAACAGACTTGACAATCTCAATGTTAGATCAAAGAACTTGGGGTTCTCCAGGATTGAATTACAGTTCCCATCATCCCAGCCTTCTTGCCCAAACAGGATGAAAATGGTCATCCAACATTTGTAGGAGGAATGTAAAGTGATCTTTTTCAGAAGGCCTAGAGCTATTAGATACAGTAATATTTTCATAAGGAGCTTGGCTAACAATCATGGTTTAAACAGAGATTATGGCTGATCACAACCCTTTTCCTAATTTCTTTTCTCTGCTGTGATCCATAATGCTATGCAGGTTTATTCAGAAGTTATTCATCTACTGTATAATTACACAGTTATGACTGCATAGGATTACTGGCACTTAAATATGTGTGTGTGTTTCATTGAGATTTCTCTTTTCAAAAACTTCATGGTGGGTTAGAAAATAATAAGGATTGAAATCTCAATCCAATCAACACACACATTTCTGGTGGAGGAAGAGATTCACAGATGTTCCCTGTACATCATTTTGAAGCCTAGATAGTACCTCTCTCTGCAAAAGAACAGAAAAAAATGAAGCATATATCATGTTTTTGTGCCTAGCAGCTTCTAAAAGAAATCAGAGTCACATACTAAACGATGGGAGTGGTACATAGCAAATATGCCAGCATTGCCTAGATAAATGTCTGTGTTGGCATAATCTCTGGAATAGCAGTATACCTGCCTTTATTTGTACTCGTTCAAGCTTTTATTGTTGCATCTTCCACGATAATCCAAACAGATCAATTAAAGATTGCATCCACATTAGCTCATTTGAATCTGATGGGCCACCTCCCTGCCTTTTGGATCTGCTCACTGCTCCACACTTCTT